>JBAMHV010000010.1:24217565-24245506 GCA_037177535.1 Pseudomugil gertrudae
TGAGCTGGTGAATGTGGCTGGGGAGAGGGAAGTCTGGGCTTCCCTCCTTAGGCTGCTGCCCCCGCGACCTGACCTCGAATAAGCGGTGGAGGATATATATATATAAATTTGAAGTCATAAAATGAAATTGAGTTTTAAAATGCTATCCATCTCTAAATGTCAGATGCATTAATAACTTGTCGTCATTTTACTTTGCCAAGACAAAATATCAAGATCCTCCCACTTCATTTCACACATTGAGGCCACTTTAGATGTTTTATATCCATTTCAGTAACTTCCACCCCTAAACATATCTCCTTTATTCTGTCCATTCTCTCATGTCTCTGAATTCATCTTCTTCTGTTTCATCAATGCCTCGACTCAGCTCCGTCCCTTCGGGCGATCCAAGACTTATCTCGATTTTATTTAAAGGTTGTGTTAGTCGAGAAGCTGCTCTCTTCTGCCCTTCACTCTGACTTTAACTCTTTAATTCGTGCCTAGAATCCCAAAGACAGCTATTTGCAGTGACTTTGAGCATTAATAACAACACCAGCTCATATATGATTACAAAGGTCAAAGAAAAAGCATATAATTCTGAATAAGATCACTCTGCTGTCTCGGCATGCGAAAATGGGTTTGTTTCCAAATCCTACATATTCCCTGCATCTTTCTTCCATGCTATCTTAGATGGGTGTGTTAGCCCTTTCTAGTATGCACAGATTTCTTGCAAAAGCTCCTCCCTTTTAGCATCTTTCTCTCTTTCTTGTGGTGACTGCTGACCTTCAGTCCTAAACGCCCCCGCTGATAGAGGGAATTGCTATGCTAATGTGAAATGCTGCTAGTTTTACTTTGTCTGGCGTCCTTATCAGCCGTTGTAGATTGGAGATGGAGGGGTGTTGCACCCCAGCCCCCTCTGCCTCCAAATCAAATCAAATCTCTCTCCTGCTATATGTCTCCTCTCTCCTCGCGGCAAATTAGAAGTCTGTCAGATCAGTGGGAGGGTGGGACAGATTAGCATAAAATGTCTGTGCAACTCTGGATTGTGGTGTTTGTTTTCTTTGAAAAAGAACTTTTCTGTCTTTTATCGCTTGCTTGTGTTTGCTTTGTTTGATCATGCTTGCGTGTATATAGATGCCGCCGTTGGGGAAGCAGAATAGCGTCTAAAGATTGGACCGACTTTCTCTGAACCTAACCTTATCTTGCCCCAACAGCAAACTTTTGTCGACAGCACGGAGGATTCACAGAACTTCAGATCAGAGGGCATCAGAGAGAGGATTCACTTTGAAATGTGTTTTGACAGGATACATTTTCACCAGCATGAAGAGTGAACGAGAGGGGAATGAGTTTTATCTTAAATTATACTGCATAACTAAAATATTGCACGCAAGTTGATAAAATGAGATTACTGATTTGATCCGACCACTCCTGTGAAGTATAATTGAAAAATGGGGATAAAAGTCACACTTACGCACACAATGTGGGTCCTTTTTCTTTTCTGACCCAAACAGATCTTAAGAAGATATATTTAGAAGATTTTTTTTTAAGTCAAAGCAGAAGAAATTTACATTTTAATAATATGCTAGTAGAAATGAAGGGAGGTTAATGATATGGAACTGAAAATAATTTTTTTCTAACCAGACGTGCTCTGTTGCTTCATGCAGTTTTGAATTTAGAGTACTTAGAGTTATCCTAATAAGTCTGGCAAACCAAATTATTGACTTAAATTTATTTTAGAAAATAAAAAAAAAAAGCTTTAATGTGGACCTCAGCAGCAAGAACTCCGGGGGTCGTCCTGGTTTTTAAAATGTGAGGAGCTGAGATGTGAAAATGAATGTGCCGAGTCCTCAGGGAGGTTTTTATGGATTCAAAGAAGGAAGCTCATTTAAACTGTGTGTTGATGTACATGAATATCTATTCATGTAGAGCTGCTTCATTGGTAAGACAGTCATGATGAGTAGAGAGAGGAAGAGGGAATAAACTGGACTTTTTATGCTTCACTTTAAATCAAAGTGGTGATTTTTAGACTTTGTCTCACTCAGTTGTTGTATGGAGCATCTGTTTGGTTCCGTTTTGTTTGATTTCCATCCATGCCCTCGCCTGTGAACGTGTTGTTCTCGTTCCATCTCCAGCAGTCCAACATTATTACACCACAGGTACTTTGGATGAGTTTCACATGAATGCATGGGGCCCGTTCCAGGATGGGCTCATTGTAATGAAGGACACAAAGCTTTTCTTTTTACAGATTTCTCTTTCTCATTATCCAGATTTTTATAAACAGTTATTTACTGAAACTTCAAGAACTTTAAATGATTTTTGTCACAGTATTCAAACGTATTTTTTTTTAATGAATCAGGACACAGCTTTAATAACATAATAATAAATGAAACCGTGTCGCCCAACTTCCCCCAGAATTCCTCTCTAACTTAATAACTTGCTGTGGTTTTCTAATACATGATAAATGATTCCCAAGTTGTGCTTGTCGTTTACTGTAAATTAAGCACTCAGCAATAATAATTCACTGTCGCTCTGAAGCAGCAGTGAATCGACAGCCCATTACTGTACAGCACAACCATCTGTAACATAAGCTTTATGGAGCTGCTGGTCCAGCACTAACAGATGCAGGGCACCTCAAACAATATGCTCATGATGGACAGTGTTTTTTGCACAAGCTTCGATTTAGTTTACAAGCATCGGGCTGAACAAATGTGTGCGTGTTTCAGTGGACCGTCGGGCTTAAATGTAAATGATGGCAACAGTCTGGTCAGCTGCTTGATGAAACAAGAAATCCTGGCCAACATGGTCTGAGCATCGCCTACTCATGCATGACTGTGTATGGAAAAAAATGCACTCAGAGGATGTGCAGTGGAGGATTTACAGAAATAACTTGCTGGTGGGTGGCTCTAAATTTCTCTTTTCTCATATTAGGTTATTTTTTTCTTCAACTGTCTTTTGTGTAGAAGATTTCAGCTCAACTTCTTTCTTTAGGAGCTGACTGTAACATTACATGTGACTGACTAGAAGGTATAACGCACATTTTCCAGTTTAAGGATTGGTTTCCATGAATCTTGTCCTTTCCTCCTCCTCTTAAACCAGCAAACAAACCAAAAAACTGCGCGCAATGCTTTTTAGCTCTTCATTTACGCAGAAAGAAAGCAAAGATCTGTAGACTCATTCACATGTTGACAAATACATCAGTTGCAGAGAGAAAGCGATGGAGAGGAGGAGGAGGGGGTATTATTAGACTAAATGACAAAAAGGAACAGTGTTGTGACATTGAGCAGCTGGTATTTCCAAGTGTTGACAGGCACTGTTTTTGTGTTTGTGTGTGTACATGTGTGCGCTTGATGGAGACAGATTGCACTGTGATTGTTCCTTTCTGAGAAGATTCTGCTCATTGGGGTTATTGACAGCATCTGCTTGGAAAAAAGACAAAAATGACAAATGGCACTCGACCAAATGTTCCCCTTTATTCTCCCTTTCACCATATTTCCTAGACCTAAAGGCACAAAAACATTGGGTTTATTAGCAAAGCTGTATAGAATATTTAAGCTAGTTTTAAAGGTAGCACGTAGGAAGCCGCTCATGGATTTTGCCAGATCAATATATTTGAGCCCAAAGCTTAAGTGATGTGAGCCTAATTGCTGGGGGTCAATGTTAGCAACGTGTACGGTCTACTCAGTGCTGTTACTGTGTGGTAGTTCGTTTAGCCTCATAACTTAAACAGATGCTGTGTTTGCAAGAAGTATGGTTGCTGCCTATGTGCTAAATGTGATGTGCTGCTTCAATTTCTAACTGCAACATGCAAGCAACCTCCTAAATTTACCTGTTTTTAAAACGTGTAACAATCCAGAGACATCTTATAAACACATCTGCCCCTTTCTGTTTTTTCCCATTTGTACCACAGATCTCGGTCTATTAGTGGAGCCTCCTCTGGCCTCTCCACCAGTCCTCTCAGCAGCCCACGAGTAAGTCATAAGGCTCAGACACACTCGCTAACACCAGTTAACAACCATCCATCTCCTGCAGATCCCATCTTATTTCTGTTTTTGTCAGCAAGAGAAAATAAAGCTGTCAATCTGTGCAAATGCAGTATTGGTCCACCCTGCATCTTAATTATGTGTAAGCTGTTTAAGGTCTATTTTTTGTTTAATTAAAGCAGGTATTTACTGTGATTATCTCTTCATATCCTGTTAGATTTTGGACTTTGAGTTAGTTATTTGTCTCTCTGTGTAGTTTGAATCCTTCTGCTAACTCCAAATAAGCCATGCTGCAGACACGCAGAGGGATGTGACAGCAAGGCAAACTTTCTCCCTGAAGCCTCTTTCCTTTCCATTCTCTCAATCCTCTCCAATCATTATCCCTCCTCTTGTTTTCTGTGGCCTGAGCTCTGTGGAAATCCAGCTCAGAAAATGCTTTAGAAAATCCCACTTTTCTTGCTTAGAGCCGAAAAGCATGTGGTAAACTTTTCCAGCTGACTAACCTGAGAAGGCTCAAGATTAGCCAGGATCCAAAGACGAGCTCCTCACACCACACAGGTTCTCTGAGGCTGATCTGAAAGGGAAATTGATTTCTCAGACGCATCCAAAGCCTAGATTGTGCTCTCAGCAGGAGGCTCAGTGTGGGGTTGTTTCTTAGACTTGGCTTCTGGAAATGGGGCTTGTGTTTAAGCCTAATAGTGGAACACTGTGACTTCAATTTCACAATTACAAGTCAAACAGATCAATAAAGCTATCAGGAAACCAGAAATCTCACAGCAGAGATGTTACCTTCCTCCTGTTATTGAGTCTGCTCAAATTGTCTTCACAGCTGGCCCTGTGTCTCTTACATCTTTGTGTTTGCTTGCTTTTCTCTATTTTCTGTTACAAGTGAAGTCCAACTTTTTATGCATCCTGTTTGGAATTTATAATACCGTGCACATTGCTTGCTGTTATTTCTTCCATTTCACTTTTGTTTAGTGTTTTTTTATATGAAAGGTGCATGACATGATTATGTTCTGCTTTGTTCTTCTTTTTGTTACTCATCCTCCACCTTTCCTGCATGCTCCTCCCCCCCCCCTCTACCTTTTATTCTTTGGCTGCCTCTGCATGTGATTGATTGTTCGGCCACTGTTTTCTGCCTTGTTTTGGTGTTTGTGTATGCATTCCAATGTGCTTTATTTTCCTTTCTCCGTGCACCTTTCTTAACCTTGTCTTCACTGTGTTGTGCAACCTTGCCTCCTGTCTTTTTGCACCCAGCCTGTTAGAAAGTTCTGTGTTCCACCCCAGTCTCCGGACTTTACACAGTCTCCCAATGTTAGTCCCTGTCCATCCCCTGAACCTGCTCCAAATCGTGCAGGCCCACGGATCTCCACCCCCAACTCGCTTGCTCCAAATAATGAGCCTCTGCCAGAAGCACTGAACAAGACACAGACACTCCCCGCTAAGCCTAAAGTTGCCCCAAAGCCACTCCAAGCCACCAGATCAAATCCTCTACCTGAAACCTCCCCTGATGCAACATCTGCAGCCAAATCTGAACCATCCAGCCCCTGCCAGCCTCCATCACATCCACCCTCTGCTTCTGTGCCTCCCACTCCTACTTCTCCATGTTCCCCACCTCCCTTTGCTACTTCATCTATCACCAGTGCTTCCATCCTGAACAGCCCCCAGGTACGCCGCTCCCATTATGCTGCCAACCCCCAACTTTCAGTGCCCTTCAGCCCCGTGGTGCCCCTGTCGCCTATCCGGCTGCATCATTTTCACCCCGTAGCGCCAGCTTCTTCTCCATTAACTGACCACCCACCCAAATCTATCCCCCTCATACAGGTTACCCCTCACCCCTCCCCTCGGGGCAGTCCCCTTCCCACCCCAAAGGGCACTCCGGTGCACACTCCCAAGGACAGCCCAGCAGGAACCCCAACTCCAACACCGCCTCCAAGCCCGTCTATTGGAGGCATGCCTTGGAGGACGCGCCTCAACTCCATCAAGAACAGCTTCCTGGGCTCGCCACGCTTCCATCGCCGGAAACTCCAAGGTACTAACATCCCGGCTGGTGTTGTGAATGTGGTCTTTTCATGTAACCTTTAAATACCACTTTACAATCTTGTGTGCTCTCCTTGCTGAATTTATCTGAATTTTGCACATATTTTGGACTCACTGACTTCACAGTTCCTACACAAGAGGAGATGTCCAGCCTCACGCCAGAGTCTTCCCCAGAGTGAGTAGATGCTGTTTCTTTTAAAAGCACAACTTCTAACTATGCATGACTTGTCAGCCCCTCAGTCACGAAGTCAAACAGGTTCCCTCTTGATAGTGTGATGTTTTGTAAAATGCACTGTCCATAAATGTTTGATTTTATTTTTCCTGCTGAGTTACTGAGTTACCTTTAATGACCTCAGGTCCTGTCTGGATTGGAGCTGCAGCATCATCACAGGAAGTTGTAGATTATATGAGGTGGGGGTGGGAGATGGGAATAAGGGAATTCTTTGTGAAGTTGTTAAATTCCCATGGACCTTATTACTCGAGGTTGGCCTAGATGCGCCTGTTTGACTGACTGCTGGATTGCTCGGTCATTTCCAATTACCTGGGAAGAATGCCTTGGCTGTAATTGATGTTTATTTGTAACTTGGCTTTGTATTGATGCTTATGTGTGAAAGGTATTTATATGTGCGTATGTTTGTTGGAAGAAAAGCACAGAGGTCAATGTTCCCCTGTAGATGCTAAATGATACGACATATTTTCTTGTTTTCTTTCACAGACTTGCCAAAAAATCCTGGTTTGGTAACTTCATCAGCCTGGAAAAAGAGGAGCAGATTTTTATCGTCATCAGAGACAAGCCTCTGAGTTCCATCAAGGCAGACATCGTTCAAGCCTTCCTCTCAGTATGTACTTGTAAACACTTGTTTTTAATTTATACTTTTCCCCTTTTTCTTCTAACCCTGACCTGAATCCCATCTGCTCTATAGCCGCTCTGCCACAGCGCTAACCGTTTTCTTGCATGTGCAGTTATTTGGCAGCCTCTTTCCGAGGGCTTCCAGACGTATCCCCGATTTGTGTAGCAATTCAGTAAACTGCTTGTATTTGGTGCCTCTATTTTCTCTTCGACTGTAGACTCACTTGAGGTCAATAGAAAATCAACACGGAGCACAGATCATTAGCATATAGATGCTTTGCCCTCAATAAAATTATTTGTGTGTGTGTGTGTGTATGTGTGTTTTAATATATTTAGCTGCGCAATGTGAGAAGCTGCGATATAGTGTAGATTGTATCTGTGTCTCTGTGTGTGTGTGTTGGGCTTGTTAATGGTGTGAACAAATACATGTAGATGCAGGCAACATCAATGAGTGCAACAGAATCAACAAATAAACAGCAGTGTTAGTTGATATTCAGTAAACATAAGTAAACAGAACCTGTCCTCACCCCAGTTAGATTTAACAGAGACTAAGTAAATGCAAACTTTGCCCATCCAGGTCAATGTCAAATCTGTTTCTGCTTCCCTCCAGGCAACTTTGTTCTCCTCTGGGTTATGCAAACTGGTATTCCAGACAGTGGATTGGCACCTGAATCAGAGGAATCATACCTCTGTGCACACTTACATTAATGGAATGTCAAACCCTCTTCAGCACTTATAGGAAAACGTGATAATTTCAGAGTTCACCTGTTCATCGAGCATACAAATTCATTTTAGGCAGGAGTGTGCAGTGTCGTTGGATGACTCGAGATTACATTAGCTTAAGACGCTGGCATGCATGGCTACTCCCTGAGGTATTAATCTCTTTCCAGTTTCAACTGTGGCTTATACTATGTGGAGGGTTTTTTAATGAGGGTTCATTTACACTATGCAAAATCTGGTGGGAAAACTTGACATCATTGCTTGCTATGTGTATTTCCATCCATTACCTGATTCTTTGTACTTCATGATTGCTGTCATTCCCTCTTTCAGTTTATCCTTTATTGATTCTTCCTTCTTTCCCAGATTCCCAGCCTGAGCCACAGTGTGATCTCTCAGACCAGTTTCCGAGCAGAGTACAAGTCCACAGCCGGCCCCACTGTCTTCCAAAAGCCGGTCAAGTTTCAGGTGGATATCACCTATACGGAGAGCACGGCTGCCACAAAAGAGAATGGCATCTACTCTGTCACCTTCACCCTGCTCTCAGGTGAGATTGCTTCAGCGTGCACAGATATCTGCTCACCCAGCTCATCGCTGGTGATGCTTATTCCAGCACACACATTCACCAATTCTAAACCTGCATTAACATTCCCATCTGTTTTCTAGTTTGCACAAGCTACATGTGCTTGCCCAGTTGGACCATAGTTTGGATTCGAATTGCACTGAGAGAAAAATCAATGCAGGAAGGGTAGTAAATGTGGTGAAACATAGAACATGAGCCTCTGATAGACTGAGCTTTGTGCACAGTACCCCCAAAATTCAGAAATGACGTGAAAAAGTCAGATTGTGCAGGACATACTCTGGTTTTCCATTCATTGTAAAGTAATGTAAAGAAAAACACACACAAACTACTACATGTCAGGTGGGATGCCGTCCCACTCCTCATTAATAGCATTAGGTTCGCTTATAGCTTCCCAACACACAAACAAACCAGGAGTGTTTTTAGGAGGTGGGTGTTTTTTCCAAACTTGCTGCCAAAACGAGCAACTGCCTGACAATTTCTTGAAGTACTTGCAGTTCTTAAGGCTTGATAAGATTTTTCCTGAACCTCCCAGAGCGTAACAGAATGAGGTCTGCCTATGCGAGATTACATACTAAGCAATCATGTGTGAATGCTTAGTTGTGCAGAAACACATGCTTGCTTACCTTCACTCTCTTCAGTATCTCCCTCACACACCCATACAGTACATTTTTGCTTTATTGTGGTGGGATTTTTCCTTAGTGAATGCCTCACCTTCATCCCAATAATCTTGAAGTCATTTTTAGGTGTTTTTTGGATGATTTTTTGTAGTTTTCTCCCTTACACACATCCATGTACTAACCACCTATTCTACTTGTTTTTAAATGTTTGCCCCCTTGTTTATTTCACATATTTTGTACATGCTGGGCTCTTTTCTTGGCATTGACTGCATATTTTGATGCAAATGAGTGCATATTTTGAGTTGTCACAGTAGGAAAAGTACAGGTGTATTTGTGATGGCTGCATGCCACTTCAGGAAGCGACCACCTCTGTGCATTCTTGAACACTGTCGTGGTTTACAGGGACAGTTGAAGGAACTAAGCCATCACTAATCCCACCTGTGTTTCCCTCCTGTAATTGATCTGTCTCCCCTGAAAGAGGGTTTATTTATCACAAAATGTATTTGTGTGTACAGGTCCAAGTCGGCGTTTTAAGCGAGTGGTTGAGACAATTCAGAGCCAGTTGCTAAGCACACACGATCAGCCTGGAGTCCAGCAGTTGTCTGGTAAGCAAGAGCTGCTTCTTTCCCCCCAAATAAAAAGCAGACAAGTGCATAAACCCCTTTCCAAAACTTCACCTTATTGCCTCATCTTTCCATCCCACCCCTTAATGAACTACTTTTCACCGCTGATGCCCTTCTCGCTGCTGTGCTTGAAATCCCCGAGCCTCACTCTGCCTCTGTGAGCGGCTGCCATTGCATGTGGGCATCTCACTGACTTGAAAGGGTGGGAGTCGCTCTCGAGGGGCGACTGCAGGTCAAATGTTGTCCTGTTGCCCCGGTCTTGAGGATTAGAGTAGAGGTAGAGCGAGCTGATTCACATTCTGTTACTCCTACTTCCATGACTGATCGCCGGAGCCTGTCACCATGGTAACTCCACTTCACCTCAACGCATTCCCGTAATGCACTGCGCCGCACGACACCACACCTGATAAGTCTAATCTCTGCCTTAGTCTTCCTCTGTTTATGTGATTTTAATAGGAGGCTGTTTGCCCCTGTTTGGTATTTTTAAAGCCAAAATACAAATGTTCAGCCTTTATTAGCCTCCATCACTACTTAGACCCTTACACACATTCTTGATGATGTTAATAAAACCAACTTATCTTCTCATTAGTTGTTGAGCTGATACAGAACCCCTGAGCATGTATAAGCCTGTGCTTTCCCCATGGTGTCAATATTCTGTTCTCTCAATGGACAATCTGCGAGATGAAGAGAAATGGGAATACTACCCCCTCTTAGCATGTTCCCACTGTTCTGTTTGTGTGTGCATCTCAATTCTCATCCTCTTCATAACACTGCCATCTGTTGGTCAGACAAAAACCATCATGTTGGTGTCTGATCACCGTTTCCCATCAGATACCAGTTTCATCCCACATGTAAACCATGCTACTGGTGTCACAGTGTTAGCGTTAATATCCTCATTCTCAGATCCATCTGAGGTGCAGGTTAATATCGTGCTGTTTTCTTTTAACAGTGAATCTTTAATGCATTAATATCCTGACTGAGCTCTCGTAAATGAACAGCAGCCACGACAGCTGTTATATTTAATGGTCTGCTTTGCCTCACTAAGTTTACCACTTATTTTTGATCTTTCATATTGTCAAACTCATCAGACTGAGGTGTCAGAACAGATAAAGTTATAATAAATTACATTAGATTTTAACGACTGCTGTGGGTTGTCTGCTGCTGGGATGACATTGTAAGAGCACAATTTAGAGCACTTTGTATGATGTTAGAACCACTTAAAGCACAGTAAAAGATGGTGATGATGTTATCAGGGAAAAATAAAGGAATGCAGCATCCTTAATCTAAGCTATTATAGTATATCAGTAGTATGTATTTAATTTAGACTACAGTTAGTGTCAGTAAATGCACATCTTTTCAGACCCTAAAGCATCAGTGTGTCCTTAGCTTGAACTGAAACCAATTCTGCCCTCTTCACCTCTTTAACACCCTAACATACCTACACTCTTGCCTTACCATGAGGGCTTTACAGATAAAAGCCAATGGCTGTAATTAGGAGGAGAAAGGGCTTTGCACACCACTGTGTATCAAACAAAAGGTCTAATCAAGTCATGGTCATTATGTCCCCTTTAATCAGTAGTAATAGCATCTTACCCAGGAGACCAGTTTAGGAAGATAGTAGGCAGCCAAGGACTACAAAAGATTATAGACACACTTAAAGGTTTTACTTAGAAGGGGGTGTTTTATTGATCAGACACCTCCATGTTGTTAAAAATGTTTCTTGGCTTTAAAAACACACTGATTAGCGGGAGGGAAGTGACTGAATGCTGAACAGCTTTCCAGCTGAATAACAAAGCAGAAGACTGAATGTGGCACATTCACACTTCTGCTTGGGACGAGAAGGTCAAACCCAAACTGAAACAGGATCATTCATTTCTCTAAAGTTTCCTGCAGCAGCCTGTTTTTACAAGCTGCTGGAGGCGGTGCTCACTGGAGAGTCTGGAGAGTCCCCGTTTACGCCGTATAGCTACAAAATCCCGATGCTCACACACAAGATGCTACAGCTGCACCATTAACAGAAAGAGCAATGACTCTTTATTTGCTCCATGTCTTGCTTTTGGTCCCTTTACTGAAATGCTGTACTGTACTGTAATGGGACCATTCTGAAAAAGCATGTGCAGAAATTATTTGCATTTGTATTGCAACAAAACTTTTTATGAATTTATGACATCATACATTTTTATAGTATTGCAAATATGCATCCTCTTTTCTTTTTTAATGCAAACAAGCTCAGCTGAGCTTCAGCATGCCTCGATGATGTCAGAGAAAACGCAACATACAGCATGATACCCTGGCTATGCAAGAAGTGATAAACATGTTCAAATCTATTTAAAGAGAACAAGTAGAACAGCTATAGAGGTACAACATAGTTGCAGGTTAGACATGCTATATTTTAATAAGTTTTTGGAAAGGGGTCCCTCAAAGAGGACAGGTCCTTATGGTTTGACCATTAAGATCCAGTGTTATTTAAATTAGTTGAGGTGTATTTGTTTGTATGTCCCATATTATACATTTTTTAATCAATTTCATCCAGGTACCAGAGGTCCAACAACATTATTTTTGAAGTGTATTATTCCAAATTCAGCTTATGCCCTTATTTTTATTTACATACACAGGCTAAGGGGACACATCTGTTAGAAAACCTTTAGGAAGATATTTTGCTTTCAGATATTTAAGTTTTTCATCATTTGGGTTTTTTATTCACATGGAACGGGTGTTTTGGGAGTCCATAAACACTCATTTTGCACCATTTCATCAATTAGACATGTTTGAGAAATGTCAGAGTTCAGACAATTTCTAATCATTTTAAAAAAAAAAGCCATACACTGATAGTTACCTTTTGTTTAAAGCCAACCTGAATACATCATTTATGGTGAAAAGCAGTAAATGAAAGCATAAAACCAATCATGATTACAACACAGAGGAGGTGGGGGTCTACACACTGTATCATTAATAGGAAAAGATTCCCTTGCTCTGCTTTGGTTGCTCATTTCACCACCTTGGAATCGCAAAAGAATACAGATCTCACCTTTGTGTGTAGGAATGGCAGGAAATGTTCACTGGAGGAACAAACTGGGTGCAGACCCCACCTTTGCTCTCACGCTGGCTGCTTCCAGATGTTCAGACTTTGTACAGTAAACAGTTAAACAGTTAATGTTTGTTGTTCTCATTAACATATAATCTCAGGTAATACATTTCATGTTTTAGATTCAGATGATATTGTTTGTTTTCAGTGAATGTGCGATGACGTATGCATGATTCATGGAAACTCTCACATCGTCTCAACACAGCTGCTTCAGCAGTGCTCATCCCTTTGCTGTCTGTCGGTCAACGTCTTCGCTTCTGCTTGCTCCGTATCACATGTAGTCACGTCTCTATCCTGTGAATTGTTCATTAGTTTTTGTTCTCTTTCTCCTCTTTCCCCCCTTTTTTGTCCTCTTTTCTTCCTGTCTGTGCACCTAGGCAGCCCATTGAGTAACTTCTTTGACGTAATTAAACAACTTTTTTCAGACGAGAAGAATGGACAGGTGCCCTACCCCTCTGGCACGCCATCCAAGCACTGTCCCTCACCCATGCACGTCCGGAGGCAAGAATCCCAGTATAATGACACCAAATTCCCAGCTGCAGGCCGAGACAGAGCCAAGTTGTCGGTGGCGTCTGTGGGGACACAGGACGAGTCTTAGACTGAGACGCTCTGTAACTGAACTAGTGCAAAACCTGTCCCAGTATTGCGATAAAGCAGCACAGAGAGAACACTTTGTTTGTACATTATGAGATGGACATCTTTTTTATGAAATGACTTTATATAGATAGAAATATATTTAAAGAATTAAAGTGATATTTTACCAACGATTCACTGCATCCACATAACAAACACAAATCCATGTTCTATCACTCCGTTTTCCATTAACCCTTAATGTCCACCACCATTAACCCCACCTCTACCCTAACCATGACCCAAACTGTGGCCCATGCTGTTGTTTGCTCCCTTGCTGCTGCTAACCTGTGTAATGACCTGACTTGTTTCTGACACCAGGAATTATCCAGAAAACCTATTAAAGCCCCTCCTCCTGCTCCCTGCTTCATCCGTCCTCCCTCGACCCTCCAACCCCTCAAGCACCTCGAAAGAGATGGACATTTGTTGACGGAGGACTGCTTTTAAAGGTGCACTCGGGGGTTACCATGGAAACAGCCCCTTCATACAGACTTCTGCCTTCATCTTCCTCCACAACCCTATTAAACCTCTGGCAACCATCAGTAGAAGTAGAGGGAAATCCTTCATTAACATCCCTGTTTTTTTTATTTTAAAGACTCAAGCACACACACACACACACACACACACACACACACCATTCAGCCATATGTTCTTTTCTGACTTAAAGATGAATTTGTTGATTGCAAAATCCATCCATCCATTATCTACCGCTTGGATGAATTTTGCAATTGGATTGATTGCAAAATAAGCATTAATAATTAAAAACCACACAAACAAACACAAACAAAACATCTGCGCACACATGTCCAATATGCACAGAATATTCTGGGATGCATTGATGACGATGACAACATCCAAAATACCGAAGACCTGAGGAGGATGGACAGGAGAGGAGTTTCGTGGAAAGCCAAACAGCTGACTCAGAGGCTTACCGGATTGTATTTGTTTGCTTTTTAATGTACATTCTTTGGGATGAACTGGGTTTGAACTACTGATTTTATTAGACTTAATACTATTGCTGCAAAATGGACTGGAATTGTGATTTCAGAGAGGTGGTGGGTGTGAGCGGGAATGGGCAGGGGGGCAGTGGGGAGATTAAATAATAGTACAGGGTTGGGGGGAGGGATGTGGGTGGGTATGTGGGTATTTAAAAATGAATGATCTATTCTGTTGTACAGACTGATATTTCTAATGTAAAAAAAAGAACAATGAAATGTTGTGATACTATGTTTAGATACCATAGGAACAGGTTGGTAAACCTGCGCCTGCCACATTCTGTTGTTTTAAACTCTGCTGTGTATTTTTCTTACATCATTTATGTCCGATCGACCGAAAACTGATCCAAACATTTCTGTTTCCTGTTTTCTGCAGCACTTTGTCTTTAATTTACCATCTGTACCTCTCAGTCTCACAAACCAGCAGTAGGAGTAGAGGAACAACAAAAACAAAGAAAAAAGATGTGATAAATGCGATTGTGGATATTTTTTTATTGTCCTTATTTATTCATGTTTGTTCATCTCGCTGTTTGATTTCCTAATTTATTATAACTTGGCTATTTATATGAAAAAAAGCTGTTAGGTCAGTTGAATGTTATTTATTACCCCCTTGTGTGTTCTTAAATGGGACATTTGAAGAAAAAAAGACATTTCTTTTGCTTTTGTCTAAACTTTGATGGTTCAGATTCTCTATTCCCAGACCTTGCTGAAAACGGGAAGGAGAAGTTGTTTGAACTCTGGAGAGAAAAAAAGGAAAAAAGATATACCAGTAATTTAAGAATGTAGACTTAGCCTCTTTTTGGAGAGGAAATATTCTCTTCTATTGATATTTGTCAGTTTCATATAATTGTGCGTGTAGGCCAGGCCTGAGGAGAAACGGTGCAGAGCCAGATCTGCCTCTTCTCTTTGTAAATAGACAAACTGTGGGGGTTGATTGTCTTCTCAACCATGCTGGGGATTCCTGCTCTATGCTTTTAGCTTGTATTGCTGTGTGCATGTCAAACATGAGCTTTTCTTTGCATGGCTTTAGTGTTAATGTTCCAAGCCAAACTCCGTCCTTCTCTCAGCCTTCATTCATTTTCTCTTCATGAAACTACCTTTTAAAGTTTAAATTCCCTTCTTTACCCTTTCTTTTACCACTCTCTTTTTTTTTCTTGCCTTTTTTTTCTGTCCCTGGTCCTACTTATTTTTTGCCCTCTGCTCCTCCTGCTTCTTCTCTTGTGCACAAAGTTGTCAAAGAATGCTTCCTTTACTCTGTACCTCTCTATGGAAAGCTCAGAGGTCTGGGCTCTCTCTACCTGTTGGTAGAAGAGGCACAAGGAGGGAAGACCAATACTACAAACAAAGCAATACCTGATGTTCACCCTCCTTTCTGTTTTCTACAATAGGAAGCTAGCAGCACTAAGGACATCCAATGAATTTTCGGCCCATAAGGGGTCTCTTAACAGAGCAGGAACAACTTACTGATGTAATCCCCATATAACATAACTGTGAGCATCTTCAGTGCTGAAACAAATAAACTCATTCAGTTATGGTGTCTGTGTTTTTCTTATTTAAACATGCATGATGAAGTGCATCCTGTAGGAAACTACTCAATACATTTTTGTTACTATTTAAACACGAGTTAAAACCAGTTTTTTTGTTATGTTGTATCTTTATTTTTAGAGGGGTTTTTTTTATACACTGCATGTTATTTAGTGATTTATAACCTTAGCGATTTTTACCACCTCACCAGTAGGCTGTTTTCCGGTTGCAGATGAGTACACGCAGGATGTGTCTCAATCAGTGCACTAACACTACTTCGTGCACTATGTTTAAGTGCATTTATATTGACATTTACACACTACATTTTAGTGCACTGTGGTATTGAGACACAGCCAAAAATTTGGACTTTCCAGATAATGGTGGCAAACAATACTGCAGCGGAGGCTAATTTTGTATAGATGAGTATATTTATTTCATTAAGGTTCTAATGTGTACTGCAGCTTGCTACATATCCAGTCTTGTGCTTACAGTACCTCACAGATCCAATCCTTTGTTTGAGACTGTGGTAATGGATTCAATACAGTTGGCATACGTAAATGTTAGCAGTTTTTAGCTGTGTGGTGGACACAAAATAATCATTTTTTGGCTGCAGAACAATAGTCCAACCGGTAATACGTCACTACTGGTAAGTAAGCCTATCCAATGTTTAAATGTTTTTATTCCACAAATGTTTGTTTCTCTTTCAGACTTTAGCTTGGCTCTTTCAGAGTCCTGTTTTTCAGTGTCAAACATTTGGCGGGTGGAATCATGAGGTGACAACAGGAGGCTGAAGTGCTTTGTGTTGCTAACACACAGTTAACTGGCAGATGAGAAGTTTGCCACTAACAGACCAGACCTTTGTGAATAGCCATGAAGAAATGAGTCCTTTTTATACTAAAGCTTATGGTTCACATTAGTAAGGATTTTTAAGAACCTTTCAAAAGTTCATTAAAAGGTATTAATAAACACATAGGACCAAACAGTGAAGGGCCAGACACATTGGCCCTTCACTGTTTGGTCTTTTAACTTGTCAGTGAAGTGAACTTTACAAGCTAAGAAATCTGAAAAGGATCCTATTAAAAGTACATTGATGGAAGTTATTGTGCAATTTGTAAAGCTGTATCTCACGTCACAATTTTCACCCTGCTGACATGTTAACTTCTAGTTAGTAAGTCCTAAAAATGCTATTATTTGTCATAAATATTAGATTTTATTGTATTACATTTACTGGTAATGTATATATTATATGTACAGAGAATATTGCTGCTAAAAGCTGTTTGTTTACCAAAAGTTACTTAATTTTCTTCAGTTCTCCAGCAGTACTTTTACTTGAGCGGGAAAAGGACATTTTGTGTGTAACAATGTGATCAATGTCTAAAATGTAATGAGATTAATCATGATTGAAACTATTATTCATTGCCTAGCCTTAATATATTTAGGATTGTTAGTACAAAGAAAAATGACAAAGTTTGTTTACCAGGTTTATTTTAGTATTCAGCTTTAAGACCAACTCGTCCAAATACTGGAATCTAGTTACATCAAACCATAAGATACATAAGCTTAATTAACTGTTAGTGTACCTGGGCAAACAACAAAATTCTTTTTTTTTAAACAATATTAATAATTAGATAGGATTAAAAACAAAATAAAAGGGAGCACCCCATTAAATACTCTCACATCTTTTTTTCTCATTAAATAGAAAATGTCCATCCCACTCTGCAGTAAGTGTATCGCTCTGGTCACACTTCCGAAAACAAACAGACAAAATGATAACATGAAAAAAGTACATTAGTTACTTCAACGTTTACACACTGCAAGAGGCACCGAGGTTGCACACGGCCTCCCATTCAGCATTATTGGTTTGAATGGGACAGCACTTCAGTCTCTATCAGATCCTTCAGTCTCTTTATGAGCATCAGTCCAAACCAGGAGGGATCCCAGTTATCCAAAGCAGTCATTAGTTATGCCAGTTTTGTCCAGTAGAGGGCAGCAGTGTTTCATCATTGAAAATAGCCACTTGTTCCCTTTTGCAGCGCCTCCAATCAAGCTTCCTGAGCTTAGGAGAAAAACATCACTTTGTCCAACTTCTTTGTAAACACATAGTTTATTACTAAAACTATCAAAATGGTGTCCTCAGCTAAAAATATTAAGAATTTTCCAGAGAAATCTGCTGCCAAAGCCACTGGATCTGCACCTCAGTGTCCACAGTGTACTGTGGAAGTTCCACCTTAACACAAGAGACAGAATCAGAGTTGCTAGATATGTATTTGGACCACTGAGACATCTGCTAAAGATCTCATTCTGTATCACTTAGAAGAAACAGAAGTTGAATTTACTATCACACTCCTCCATTTCTTCTCTCTGCAGCATCTGTCAGTCTTCAGACTCTGGATGATATATAGAGAGAGCGAAGACGCTGTGCCAGGGTGGCCTCCAGCTCTTCCAGAGGTGAGTCAACGCGGCAGTGAGCCAGAGAAGAAGTGGAGTTATTACCCTGCCGGGCCCCAGGCGGGCCCAGCAACAGGCTCTTGAAACTCTCTCTCTCTATCAGGGGAGGCATCTGCTGCAAGAAGTAACCTTCGCAGAAAGAGCACAGCTCCACTGAACCATGTGCCTGTTTCAAAAACAAAACAATTGCACGGTCATGTTTAAAATATGCAGACAAATGGATCACTCTTTTGTTGTCCCAAAGTACAAGATGATCCAGTGTTCTTGTTACCTTGGCCGTCTTGTAGATGCTGACTGCATTTTCCAGGTTTATGTGCTGAGAACAAATGAGTTCACAGTGTCTCTGTAGTGCTTGTAGCTGGAAGAGACTGGCAGCTGTCAGCAGCTGAAAGAAAAAACCGAAACGCTGTCAGGCATCGTTTTGTGCATTATGTCTGTTTTAGTTCCATTTTTTTCTCTGCTCAAATGATAAAGGATGAGATCTTGATGCCTCCACAGTTACAAATACAGTGAGCTATTGATAGACATTTAAATATTACCTTCCAATCATCAGCTACACATCAGGTAGTGAAAAAAACTATCAGCACTGGTGTCTTCACAAACATTAAGCATGAACACAAAAGGCTGCACGATATAACCAATAAGTCATCACCTTATCAATGTGTACAATGTCAGGACTGGCTTTTTAGACTCATCTCACTGGTCTAATTTCTTCCCCTCTTCATCTTTCTGCTCGTGACCCAGAAACTATCCTTTTTAGCTAATCTTTAATTGCAGCAGAGGCTTGTAAGTGAGGTTGCACCACTAAATCTTTGGAACCTGTGATGACTGAAGAGGTATGCTGTGTCAATCCTAGATTTGAAATATAATTAAAAGTAAATATGTTTTGATCAGAACAGATTTAATCCTTATGTGGCAGAAATTATTTAATTATTAGGTTTCTATTAAGCAATATTCAGATAAGAGATGCTAAACTCTAGTCCGGCAGGTTCTGGATGGTTTCCCTTTTTCTACACACTAGATTTAGTTCAAACTCAAAGATGTTAATGACCCATTGGTGTGAATCAAGAGTTTTGAAGCAAGGAAACATAAAAAAATGTGCAGAACAGCAGCGACTGAGTGAATTAGACTGTGACTGTTAACCTTATGCTGAACTTCTCTCTGCTCATTTCTCTGGATGGAGGTATTAAAGCTTCATCGTGTGGGCCGGGGCAGGGTGTATGTTTTGTTTTGTGGAGGATACTCTAATATCATTACAGTTAACCATCCTTTCTCAACTCAAACTTTCTGGAGGAATCCAGGTTTTTGACTTTACGAGTTAAATGTTTGAATCAAGTTTGTGCAAATTAGAAAATGAGCTGAGGTTTAGTTAGAAAAGTGAGGCAAACAGTAATAATGAAGGTTGTATTCTCCTTAAAGGACGCACTATTTATTTTTATCTTTATGTTTTACAACTAAGCAACATCCACAGGTACAAAAACACACTACAACAGGACTCATTGAGTACATGTAGAATAATTCTCACCTCCAGCAAATCAGGCACATTAGTTTTTAGCGACTCAGTTCCCCCACAGTACAAATATGACATCATCATCTGCAGAGAGGTCATACGTCTGGTTTAGCTACAGGTCAGTTGATCTGCATAATAAAGGTGTTTTCTGTCATGGGAAAAATATAAATTACCTGGAAGATATTGTACTTGACATCACTGATTTCAATCTCCTTGTTGGGGTTTCCGTCTGGTCCACAGGATGCCAGCAGGATTTTAAATCTAATGAAAAAAACATATATTGATATAAGATTTTTTCTTACATATTATTAAGAACAATCTGTCTCATTTTATGTTAGTATGTTTGTATTTTAAGTAGCATAAAGTACTTTAAAGTGTAGAGGCAAAAACCAGTAAAATGATAAACACACCCCACCCTCTACCCCCCTCATCCTAGCTCGGATTACATGTCAGTATGAGGAATGAAGAATTGTGGAGGAGCTTAGGAACCTTTAGTTTATCATCTATAGAGCTTAAAAATCCACTAAAGCTCCTAATAAATTGTGCGAGGAAACTTGAGTTTGAATGATCGACACACTGCTGCTCTCAGGTCTTATGGAGCACTTTTTCATACATGTGGGCCAAAATAAGAACAGGATGCTTAATCATAGATCATCATAATCATTTAATCATACACAGAGAAGGATTAAATAGCCCCATTCAGAAGTCGTGAGGGTTCATAGAGAAAAACGGATCTGATTTAAAGGTAGAAACAAGACCAATAAGAGATTTACAAACCTGCATTAGAAGCTTAAAACCTACTCTGAAGCTGATGCAGGGTATTCATAATCTGTGATTCATGTAGATGTAAATGTATCATCTGTACAGAGAGAGTGTCACTTACTTATCAGAAGCTGTGATCAACAGGACCTTGTGACCGTAGAACGGCTTCCCCTCCACTACGAATGTCACATCTGACATCTCCTGGTTATTCAGAAAGTGAGGGTCTGGACAGGAAACAGACCAGCAACTTTTACAACCATGCATGTATAAAACACATCTAACCACATGACCATGTGCTAAACTTACATAATGATTGCTTGATCATTTATGAAACTGATGTAAATAACTTTTTTTTCACCCAAAATGTGTTAAATAACCAAAATAATCAACAAAATTGGTAATGGAAGTGATGTGAAAGACCTTGATAGTGTAGTTGCCTG
The DNA here is from genome assembly GCA_037177535.1 of Pseudomugil gertrudae. Taxonomy (NCBI): domain Eukaryota; kingdom Metazoa; phylum Chordata; class Actinopteri; order Atheriniformes; family Pseudomugilidae; genus Pseudomugil; species Pseudomugil gertrudae. Next base: position 24,238,346 of record JBAMHV010000010.1, read on the forward strand.
CTTGGAACAGTGAACTACAGTTTGGCTATTCATACTCAGAAGAATCTGTTTCCTTACCCAACTGTGCTGAAAGCGATGCCTTTAACTCGGGGACGGCAGGAAGAGGTGCTGAGCCAAAACAGTGACTAAAAATAGCTGCCAGCTGCTGAAGAATGGCATCATTCTGGAGGAAAGAGCAAGGAGAGCGCGTTATATCGCTAGGTTTAAGTCTGAGAGATGAAAAAGAGAAAATATGTCATCCCAGTTTGGCTTTGATGGTACCTTGGTGGTCCGCAAAATATTAAACATAAGTGGCAGGCCGGTGGTGACAAGTTCCTCACAGTAGTCCTCTTCTCGGATTGTGGTAAACTCTCTGAGGAGGGAGAGGGTGACCCCTGCCCGGGACTGCTGCTGGGCACAGCGAAGAGATTCCAGCCACACGTGAAGCTTCCATGGTACGCCTGGTCAGAGTGTAAGGATTGGTTATGTGGTTTTTTGAAAAAAGGGCATTTTATTTATCTAACAGGATACCCATTGCATGAAGCTCCATGGTGACATCGAGGTAGCTGTGCTCAGCGCTGTAGTAGCTGGCCTCTTGCAGAGCCTTCTTCCTGGCCTTGCAGAGCTTTGGTATGCCCACCTCTGGCAGCGCTGCAGTGCCGTTGGAAGGGGTTGGCAGAGGGGACAGAGAAAGGAAAGGACAGATCCCTTCAACCTCTTCTTCTACCCCCTCTGCTAAGATCTCCTCCAAAGACAGGACATCCTCTTTGATTTGCTGGGGCTGAGTCAACAGCTTTCTCAGCACGTTTCTGACGAGATAAATGGGAGGAAGAAGTTAGGAAGAAGAAGGTCGGGTAAAGAAGGAAACACAAAAGCATGGAATCCCTGATATATACCCAAACAGCAACACATACTTCAGTTTCTGTGACCCTGTAATCTCCTCTCTGATTACATAATCCATCACCCTCAGCGTGGAATGTAAAGTGTTGAGTCTACAATGTGTTCACACATACACATTGCAAACAGGTGGGTAAGCCTGCGTGACCAGTTGGCCTTCATGAAACAAATGGACTCTGAATACAATGAGACCCTGATCTTACTTTTCATCCAAAGATGCTTTCAAGGTTTTTTCTTTCAGCTGAATTTCTTCCAAAGCTCCAAGTTTTTTTATTTCTGAAGCCTTTAAGAACTCGCCATTTTTCCTCCAAATCACATGACAGCGTGTGTGTGCAAGTCAAAGGGAAACGAACCTGTGCCCGTGTGCAGCAGCATGACTGAAGCAGTTCATGTCTTCATAAAGGGAGGATGTGAGGGCATTTCCATCATGGGTTCTTGATAAGGGGTCGGCGCCTCTTGCCAGGAGCAAACTCACCATCTCATAATTACCTTGGAAACACAAATAAAAAACATATATGATGTTTACATTACAAAAAGCATCACATTCATACTTGGAACTATTTACTCTTCGTCACTGCAGCTATGTGGAGCGTGAGGCTCTAACTGGATCCCACAGAGGAATGCGTCCCTGAGGCTACTAAGCAACTGCAGGCAGCTCTTGTCTTTTGTCACCACACCTTCATTTATCCTCTCAGTTCCTCATTACTCCTGCCAATCGCTACTCGGTAGTCTTTGGGAAAACTAGCACGACGTGGTACTGGTTGCAAGTTTCTGGGAGAGTTGTTGGCTGTTTCGCAAAAAGCCATGGTTCCCATCATCTACTCATTTCCTTTGCTTAACCATCCTACAAACGCTCTGCCTCTATAATTTAGTGGAGAGTAGTAATTTAGAAACAATAAATTAAATGTGAACACACAAGCTAAGCTGGGGTGCTCTCTAACATCAGCTGTGGCTCGTGCTGCAATGTGTGTGTTTACCCACCTGCTGCTGAAGCCAGCTGCAGTGGAGTGTCTGCTGTACTCTCCTGTCCGTTACGGACTGCTGCCCCCTCCACATTGGCCCCGGCATCCAACAGGAGCTGCGGAGGAACACCACATCTGTTATACTGAGCAATGCTGACATCCTGTGACTCCTTCATAGCTTGACCTTTGACCTCACATTTGTCAACAACATTACATCTACAGTTGGGACTATTCCACTCGACGATTTATTCTGTTTTTCATTTACAGCAGGGTGTTTTCCCTGGTGGAAAAATCTGTGTAGCTGCACAAACGTGGCACATAAAGAGCTCATTCACTAGTAACTAATATATGTATGTGCAAGTGTTTCCAACCTGCACTACGGAGATGTGTCCATGCAACACAGCAAAGGTGAGGGCTGCCCAGTGTCGACTATCGGGATGCACAGAGGGGTGCTTTAGGGAGCATGAAGGAACCTAGGAAGACGAGACAAATCAGCAGGGAGCAAAGACAACTCTAAAGGCGACCAAAATAAAGTCTCTCTGCTTTAATTAGTTTCAATATGAATGAATAAGAGACACATATCAGATCAAACAGTATATTTATATATATATATATATTTCCAGTTTTATCATAACCGTGCCTCTTAAAGCTTACGTACCGCCACGTCAAGGTTGGCCCCAGCATCAATCAACATCTGGACAAGGGCCTCGTCTCCAGCTGCACAGGCGTACATCAGAGGGGTCATACCCTGGAAAACAGACAGAAATGACTGCTGGGGAGGAAACAAAAGCTTTGAAATGTAATACACACAGTTGTGTTCTCTGAAAAGCTATTAGACTAAATGTAATGATAATTGCTTTGTGCATGTGTGGAACATTTAAACAATGAGTTTTCCATCCAAACATCTTCAGTGAAACAGCCAAGGAAATACCCGCCCGCCCTAAAGAGGAACTCGGGGTCAATTGATGGGAAATTGGCTTGAACGCTTGAGCCTCTGCTGCCTAATTATCTAAAGATACATAAACACAAAGTCTTACATTTAAGCTAACTTAACATAAATAGAAACTTTATGTATTTATTTGCATTTGTTGGCTGTTGCTTTGTCAGAAAACAGCTGTGGTTCTCATTATGTCCTCCTAAGCTTACAGTATTTTACACAACATGCACAATAGATGTGTTACCTGGTCGTCCATGCTGTTGACCCCATCTGGCCCGAGCAGATTGATGGCTTGGCCAATGAGGTCCGTGCGACCACAGTTGAGCATCCTAAAACCCAAATCCAGGTGGAATTTATCTGTAGCAGCTTTGGAATCCAGACGCTTGAAGGAGCTAAAGCAGCACTCGGGCCTGAAACGTAATAAATTTCACAGTCTTCATTACTGAGGGTCGTCGGGATTACTCATTTTTAATCTGCTCAATATAACGCTCCACACTTTGTGAGGGGCTTAATTCAACAACCTCGTGGCTTGTGCACACGTTACACTGAAAATGTACACACAAGGAGGTTAATGAGCCACTTCGCACTCAATGAAAAGACATTTATCTATGCAGTGTAATTATTTGTATAAGAGAAGCAATTAAATCATAGGTCTTTGGAGCATGGCTCAGTGGAGACTGCATCTATAGAAGCTTACGTGTCATAACAGATGAACTATGAAAATGATCATTAGCTACTATCTGAAGTGAGGTAAAAGCAGGATGACGTGTGTGTGTGTTTTTTTAATCTCATTTACTTCAGCTGTCTTGGCTCGCAGTCCAGTCCTGGAAGCAGAAGCCTGGCCGTCTGTCTGACATCATCACTGTCCACCAGCAGACTCTTGCGATGCTCAGCATGAACTATGGCCACCCTCATCCACTCCATCAGAGGTGGCAGCAACAGAAATGGTCTAAGACGAAAAAAGGAATCACTCAGCTTCTGTTTATGATCTACGTACAGCTGAAATTAAGTGTTTGCTTCAGCATTTCTGATTCAGTCCCTGTTGAGAAGATTTTTTTTCAGTGCACAGCATGAAGCCAAAACACATCCCTGCAGATGCATGCAGCATAAACAGTCAGCACTGCAGAGACAGCCGCTGCTTTCGTTTGATGTCATCAACTGCAAACAGTCAAATAACAGATGTATGATTATGAATGGTTTCTATTTTGGTGTTGTTTGGTCTTTATGAAGTGTTTGATGTGCTTTAGTCTGATGGGAGAAATTCTGCAAAAGCTTCAGAACAGTCTATTTTTAAACCAGCAATAGCTGAAAAAAAGAGAAAAATGCTGTCAAAATGCACAAATTCATGCCTGAACTGCCTAAAATCTGAACCTTATTTGACACCAGGGTGCAAGAGACCAGTATCATATGGGGAACAACAGAGTTTTGAGTAAAGTTTCTGCAATGAAGTGATGCAAAATGTCTCAGAAACAGTATGGATCAAATATGATACTTCAGACCACAAGGGGCTAAAAAAATGCAAACAAGTCACGCTCCAAGAAAAATGCCATTAATTCATAAAAACCATGAGAATAAACAAGCATCTGCTTAGACGTTGTGAATGTGGCATTCACAAAGTCATCTGGATTACTTAAAAGACTCTTTCACGTCATTTCTTCATTGTCTTCCTCTTTCACCTAAATCCCTTTAGAACGCATCGATGACGTGGCTCTCAGCCTCGCCACGTCTAGCTGGTTAATTAATCCTCTCGTCTCCACCTTTCTTCCACCATATGTGCATAGAATGTGCCTGTGAACAATGACGCATTAGTGACAATGTGATTGTTTGCTTTAGATCAAGTGAAGCCTCAGAGTGTGTTGATGATTGTTGGAGCACTGCTTCAGTCTCATCCCAAACTCTCCCCTGCTGTGACTCTATTTTTACTGCTGCATTTATCTCTTGTCTTCTGTGTCATGCATTTTACTTTAGGAGAGCTTTTTCTGTTCACTCAATGTTTCATTATTAACAGAAACTTCAAATTTATTTAAATTTAAATGGAAATATTCAAGGCCTTAAAATGAATTTTCGGTACCTGCAGATACTCTGGCAACTCTTTCAAGTGTCTTTCCCCTTTAAGCTATTCTGTCAGATGTTGCTTCAGTGTTTTATCAGTGCCTGATCAATCAGGAGGAGGGGTCCTGCTGTCAGCCAGGCGTGACAGTTAACAAGCAGACAAGGGGCTGATGAGCTCAGGAGGAGGGGATGGTTAAGTGTGGCTGATGGGTGCATATAATGAAGGTTTAAGTGTTTGAGAATTGACAAGGAGGCAGGTGGAGTATGTTGGGAGGGGGTTGGGTGGCAGTCCTGGATAGTGCCGTGGGCGTGGAGTGATAAGAACGTAATGTTTGAGGAGAGGAAACTCAGTGGGTTTTGGAATCAATGTTTATTCCTATCTTAATGACCTCTACTCAACACAAATTGGGCTTTTCTTGGTTGTTTTTATTCATCCATTTGGGAGTCTGTGCCCGTTTCTTTGTCTTCCTGCGAGCCAAAAGGCATGCACCCTGCTACTTTACTGCATGTTTCCTTCTATGAAAACACTGAAGTGGCATTATTTCCAGAAACGTTCCAGCTCCAATTAGCAAATCGTGCCTGTAATTTTGATCCTAGATTCCCTCCATTAGTGCAAGCAGGATGAAAAAAAGATCATTTTAATTTCAAGGGCCAACTTTCCAGTTTGCCAATAAAAAACCTCCTGTCCTTATTTTCTGTATTTGTGTGTGTTCTTTTCAGTAGCTGAGAACTGCAGACAGATGCATGTCCTCTGTCTCACCAGTCCTCCCTCTTCTCTCATAAGCTTCCCTCTCATTAGCTGAAACGCCCCCCTATGCACTTCCAATATGACCCCTGTGTCTGGGTTATGCCCCACAGCCTGAAACACAAACTTTAGCTTTGTCAGAGTCTGTGCAACATCAAAGCTTTGATGCCTGTTAACACTGAAACTAGATAGTGCCTTTGGCTAGCCTCCTGACCTGACATGCTAGCAGCTACACACTCAGAACAGCAACTTGTGGATTCACACGAACCTTCGTGCACAAACTCTCCCACACATGCACATATAAATGTTAGTTTTGATTCATGGCGCTCTGCATGCCACCACCTGGCAGGTCATAAAATGACAACTCACATCATGGTCAGGTGTGTTTGAACTCTGACCTGTCCAACATGAAAAGCAAAAGGATTCTTTCCCTAAGATGCAAAACCACACATCAGACTTGTCCCATATGTCCTGTATGCCCTATAACCTGTAGCCAATATGTTTGAGTTTACACGGTACGAAACTTCAATCAGGTCTCAGAACAGAGAATATAGGGGTCAAGGTTAACCACTGTTATCGAGTCAGATTACACTTGTGTATGATACATAACAGCAGAAATAATCTGATCCGATGTATCTGTGGGTGGGGGTAAGCTCCACTGGTTGTTTCTTATCAGTAACACATCTATCCATTAGTGCTCCCTTCCAGCCTCCAAAGGAAGCAGTGGATTTGGGGGATGGGGTGATGAGAAGTGCTTGTTCTAAGGCTGTTTTATAACTTTGAGCATGTTCTTACATATTGGACAGATAAGTAGAGTGCCATCCTTCCCCTGCTTTACACATTCTAATACACACTCACCACTTGCAGCCAAGTATGTGTTGTAAAATGTTAAAAAGGGTCATCTCTTATAGTAAAAAGAACCCTACAAAAAGGCTCGCTATGATGTTTGATGATGTGGGCCACACAGATTTGGTGGTTTTGGGTTTCGACCAAAGATTTTATAAAGCTTTCAATAGCGGGTGGGTCGTAGAGATGGAGAGGCCAGATGAAGGAGAGAATTCTGTGTTTATTACCAGCCATATGATTGTAATCAGCGCCAGGTTTGGACTCAACTCTACACCTGAGTTGGCTCAGAGTGGCGACGGTTGCCGAGGCAACATGGAGGGATATAAATGTAGAAAAACCAAAATAGTCAGCAGCAGATGTAAAAAAAAAAAGTGGAATAGGCTCTTAAAAATAAGATTTAACAGGAGTATAAGAGTTTGACCGTGCACACATAAACCAGGATGATGTATTTTCAGAAATAAAAACATCTGAAGACTTTGACGAAAGAGCGTTGATAGGAGAAAAAAGTATTTACTGTTCTGTTCCCTTTGATGCTAATGAGGAGCCCACCTTTGCTCACTCACACTGTGTCTGTTTATCATTAAATGTATCAGGGCCAGCTGGCCTCGTCTCTCTCACACACACACACACACACACATGCGTATTTAAAAGAACGTCATGCAGGGATGCTCCATTGAGAGCATTTTAACGTACTGTATCTGTGCCTGGTTTTCCAGCTGCACAGCGGCAGATAGGAAAGCGCT
>JBAMHV010000010.1:24252859-24277313 GCA_037177535.1 Pseudomugil gertrudae
GAGAGAGAGAGAGAAAGAGAGAGAGAGAGAGAGAGAGTTGAAAAACTCAGCTAGGAAGAAGAGTGGCAATAAAATGTTGATTTCGTAACAAAGTCACTTCAGTCTTGTGTAATTTTTTGAAAACTAAAACCATATTGATAGAGTTAAAAATGTGTTTACTCTGGCAAAGCTGGGTTACCAGAATAAAGTTAAGCTCCACAAAAAGTGACATTTCATCTCTTTTTCTCCCCCTCTCTCGTACTTTCTCTGCAACATCAGACTTGTATAATATGTGCTGACTCCCAGTTCCAACACAATGGAAACAGCTGCCTCTAGCAGAGCACTGCAGCTACAAAGAACATGCACATAGCAAAAACAAAGCGTACGCAAGCTTCAACCCACCCTGTTCACTCACAAGCAAAACGCACTTCTGTGCTTACAACATATGCACTTTGATGCATCAATTCAGATATTTTTGGTATTACTTTTTGCAGGGTGTCAATCATTAACACAAATGTGACTTATATGAATCATTTTCCAGCCCTTTATAGATAATAAATGTTTTTATAGACATAGCTTTGTGCTCAATAAATGTCACACAATCATCCAGTGTAAAGCCACCTCTACTCTTTATGATCACCATAAGAGCCTCCTCATCAGAGTATGTGTCCTGTAATCTGAAGAGTTGTTTCAGAAATACCTTGTTTCCAGCTCCTCATCCTGCCTCGTCTCATCATTGTGATTTTTAATGAATGAATGCATTGTTTGATGGGGTGAACCATGGTGTGCACATTGGGACAGCTTTCTGACACCGAGATACGCAAAGAAAGCAACAGTGTCGTAACATTAGTCTTCAAACTTCACCGTGATGCATGAAATATATTTAACTGCTTAAAATAGAAACTTTGTTAGACCCATAGGACTAATTACTCTGTTGTAACGCGCTGGTGTGAAACTGACGGCATTCAGCTGTTCATGCAGTCAGTTGCTGAAGCACAACCTTCCCCTCTGGCTTCTTACATTAAACACAAATCATTTAAGAAATGTTTTGGAGGAAAAAAGTCAACCTTTGTCTATATTTAGAATGCTGAAAGAAGAACTAAAGCAGAAACACTAATGCAGTCTCAATCAATTATATTTAATACTTTTAAAGATGTAGCAAATGTTCACACACCACTCAGCCTTTCCCACCGTCCCACCCCTTTGCTCGCCTCACCGCTGAACCCCAGCCTGCGTCATTTGGGTCCAAGGCTGGCCCGCAAGCCAACCAGGGCTTGTCCCCACCACCACTAATATCATGAGCACCAGGAGCGCGAGTGCATTTCTCTCTCCTTTGGCACTTTGAGAGGCTGCGAGTAAGACAAAGAGAAGGAGGTGAGGGAATGAGGAAAGTCAAACTCAACGGGAAGACAAATGAGTCATGCAAAAAGCAGATACGTTTGTGGAAGAAGAGGAGGAATATTTGAGAGCGAAGAGAGAAAGGCGGGGTGGAAGATAAGTGACATGAGGGATTCATTCTTTTGTGGCTATTATGGTTCCATTTCTGAGGCTGACCCTGCACATGTCATGTGGGAATCTCAGCTACAAATCAAAGCTGAAACTTACCACGAAGCCTGTGGCAGTTCCCAGCCCATCCAAACCATCTCCCCATGCCATTAGAGCCTCTCCGAGCTCAGCCAAACTATAACAAAATCATATTTGACATTCTGTCTGCTTTCTTTTGTTATATTGAAAGTTTTTAAAAGTCCCTATTGGGCTACCCTTCCTCCTTTATTAGTCATATAATTAACAATGCTGCTGTTAGCCCATGTCTTTTAATCTGAACAGCAACCGTCTTTAAATCTACCCCTCCAGACTATCAGGGTTACAGCTCCTCTCCCCTACATGCTCAAACTTTCCCTGTTTTCTGTATCTGTGTTATATTCCAATGCCACAGTTTGAAAAACTTGACTCACGTTTGCATTTTTAGGACGGCTTTGTTTAGATTAGATAGTTAAAACTTTGGAGGACAACACTGGCTCATATCTCTCTCGGTATTTGGGTTGTACCAGAAAAATCCCAGCTCAAACTTTTCCATCCTCAATTTATTTTAATCCATACACTATACTGTACATACCAATATACATTGGTATGTATAGTTGTCATAAATCATCACCATTTTGTTTTTTTTTTGTTGCGATTTGCCAGTGATGTCCATAGATTTTAGTTTCCTTTTCATTCCCATCATTACAGCTACATTCTGTGACCATACTGTGTCTGTGTTTGCCAGTTTGTTTTGTCTACTGTAGACAGTGGTTGGAAAACAAAGTGGCACAGTCAGCATAACTCTTGCTGGATCTTTTTTGAATTAGCCATTCAGGAGTGTGTGCACACAAACTCACACAAATGAACACCTGCCTTTCCTCTAACAGCTTCGTCATTCATTACAGGGTGGATGGAACGTAGGGTTGAGGAAAGGGGGCTTCAAAGTGACTTCCCCTGCCCTAAAAGAGCTCTGATTCTGGTCCAGAGGGCTATAGGAATGTTTTTCACACAATAGTACAGTGTTTAAGAGGTCTGTCATTGGGTGTGTATCGCACCCACAGTCTCCTGATCCCCTTCTTTCTGCAAGTGAGACTATCACACAACAAAAGAAACACACACACATACACACACATGTGCTTAATTTTTCTTCGGTGGAATTCATGCACCAGATGTGATCCTTCAGTCAGAGGCCTGACCTCTTGTTTTCCACACATACAGCCTCCAAAACACCTGTTTTTCACACATGACCGCATTCTTCTCTCTGATTTTACATTATGTACCACACACGCGTCTTTGGTTCGAGACAGGGAGCAATAGCCTACCAGCGGAGCTGATGATGGAACAGTAATGTATTGTGCATGTCTCTGGAGAGCCCAAAGCCGCAGGGTTTCAGTGCAAGGTTAAAAATATGTGTATGCTTTAGCGAACACTCCTCACAATCTTTATCTAAACAGATTTTTGTTAGTAAGACAGAGGGGCATTTAGAGACTCATGATGGTGTATTAGTACTTGGGTTAAAAATGACTTGTTACCAGTGTTTTAAAATACAAACTACCTACGTGGAGCTGAGCGCAAACAAAGACGCATTCATAAGTAAAAGCTGCTAACGCTTTAAAGCCTGTTTGACTAAGGTGTTCATTCACTTGAATATTTGTGTTGTTCCTGATTTAATAGTCATCAAAAGTTACTGATCCCATTTAAACACAATCACAGACTCACACACTTACACACATGCCTGTCAGAGGCTGATAAATCCCAGGCCATGATAGACAAGCAAAGTGGGTTCTGGTCAGCGTCATCCTGACACCTCTGGTGACCCCGGCTGCAAGGAGTCAGAGGTGGTGCTCAGCTGGGGCTAAAAGAGGAAGCAACCTTATCAGCTGGGTGAAATGGGGCATCCCCAAGTCACTGAATCAGAACACCCACACACATCATTAATCACTGAGGACGCATGCGCCGGGGAAATGTCCGCCATCACAAACTGACTGTTAATCAGAGACACTATGAATAAGTGTTCTGGAAAGCGTCTAATAAATCTAATACATGCATATGTGACATTGAAGTAAAACTTTGCTCTATTGAAAGGTGTTGCCCTTTGTGTGTCTGCCAGTGCAACTCTGGTACCAAACTGGTACCAAAGAGGTCAATCCAAAACTGCCACAGTGCCAACAAACCTTAGAACATTTGTGTTTGCCATCTGTTTTTGTTATATTTACTCATTATATTTTGTAACATATGAAATACAAAGCCTTTAATATAAGCTCACATATTTTCTTTAATAGAAAACCCAGCAAGGTGAATATAAAATGCACCATGTAAAACTGTCCTCAGTATGTCAACGTCACGAACACAAACGACTTTAAGTGGTTCCAACAGTGCCAGAATATGACTGTAAGGCTATAAATGTGGTCTGCAATAACATACCTACCCACTACCCTCAAACAAACACTCCGATTAGGAGCTGTAAGATTCAGGGGGCCAGGTTTTGGTTTCCCACAGCCCAGGAAAATATCACCATAAGCTCTCCACATCGAGCCCTAATCCTAAACATGACTTCAGCTTTCTCTGCTTATCCACTCTCTTTCTCTCTCTAATCATGTTTTGTATTTTACATTCCAGGCTAACTGTGGTGCCTGTGGCTATCTAGTCTCATTCAAGACTCCCTGTTTCCATATGTGCCGCCACTTCACATAGTGTGGAGCAAAGGGACAATATAGCTCCATTACTGAGCGTCTAGTTTTATTAGATCTGTGGCTTATTGTGCAGTTCTGGGGCTGGAAATATATGCTATAATGTAAGTGGACTAGTTTTGTTCTAATGACACAGGATGGTGGTTATTATTACACACACACACTGAAATAACATATTCACATAAAAATGTGACCTCAAATCTGCCCTCTCATTATTAAATCCACTTTTACTATTGAGAAATGACGTCACCACCCCAAACATTGCCAGTAGAAACAAGGATGGCAAACACAAACTGAACAAATGTGATTTTAGAGAACAGATAAGTACCGTAAGTGTGATAAGTACCGATCCACATTAGTGACTGGAGCAGATCGAGCCGTTTTAGTTGTAACAACAAACCAACTAACCTCCCTTTAAAGAACAAACTACCCTCTGTTCAGCTCTTAAATAATGGCGGCAGGCTGGGGGAAGGAGCATAAAGTGCGAATGTGCATTTATATGTGTGTTTGTTCACATTAATTGCTCTTTTTCTGTCTGTGATCAGCTCGTTTTCCCTCAGCTGGAACGCAGGAGCGAGAACAGAGCGCCAGTCAGCCAGAACTGCAGACAACATGGCCATTGAGCAACTCGAAAATGACTCAGTTCCCAGCAACACACAGTGACTCAAACACACAACGAGAAAGGTAAACCACGCCAGGGTGCTCGTCCTCTTCCTCGGGACAGGACTGAGCACAGTAAGAGCCAGTGATTGCTTGATTCTGATGCCCTAAAACTAACTGCTTTATTAATACGTGCTGTCATGGATATTAGAAATTATGCATGCTTGGACAACTGGTTTTAAGTGAGCAGAACCTCATTATTATGTTTACATCATAGAGTTTCCCAACATGTTTCTTCTGTGTTTTTCCTGAAATACTTGACTTGCATACTGATAACATCTCACATTTGTTTAAAAGCAACACAATAACTTGGCACTGATTGTCATCCCTAAATAAACACTGAAACTGAAATAACGTCAGAATTAAACACGTCAGTGTGATGTCTGACAGTTCCATGATCAGTTCAACCCCCGAAAAGCTAACATCTATAAAAAGCACGTCACAGATTACTGTGATTCACGGATTACTTCCCAGAATGACTTTCTAATCCTCCCTCTGATTCCTCTTTTTTCCTTTTATACACATTTTTCTTAATCAGACAGTGTTATGCAATGGCCTTCCCATTAAAGCAGTGTCCACAGACGCTCACATTGTTTCTTCATGAAATCTCAGAGATAGTAACTCAAAGCAATAAATCCTGGATTTTCTGCTTATGCTAGAAAGGCAAAAAATCTGTTATTGCATGCTTCTCCTACTGGTGGTTTCTACAGGAGGACTAAAAAGTCTGATGTTTCAAAAGGACTGGATCCAACTTCCCTCTTGTAAATCTAAAGCAGCTTTATGGTGATTAACATTCTGGGCCGGGCAGAAAACAAAGTTATGACAGAGAACAGTGAGTCAAAGTGGGGAGAAATAAGGGTGGTGCTGGATGGATTAGGATTAGTGATCATCTCACCCTTTCTATCACTCTTCTTTGATTTTTTTATAAACCTTCATTGTAAAAAAATAACCAATGGATTCAGTTTTACAAAAAATACAGTTTGTACATGTCAGATGATTATTTATTAAATGATTAGATGTGTTAGCAGAGGCTTGCAGTGACAAGCAACCGACACTGATAAATGAAAGTATACTGCATGTAGCAGCACAAACAGGAACTTCTCAAAGTTCATCTACCCAAATTAACTTATTCACTTTCCATTTCTGTCTGCAACCTCTAAGAGATCAAAACCTGCACAGTCAGCTGGATCCAAAATGGAAACTTCATTCTCTTAGAGACAGAAAACTATTTGTAGAGCTGTGTTGCATTAACTTTCCTGCTACCATCACATTCCAATTAAGCCTGCATTAAGGAAGGAAAACCTGAACATTTATTCAGTGCCATTAAAATCACCTGAGAGTAAGATACATAGCGAGGATCCGCATGCATTATTGCAACTCGGCATCATTTCACAGCTGCAGAGTGAATGGGGCAGGGCTTTTCTTCCTTTTAAAAGGTGTGCAGTACTTTGTGAGCAGTAATAAGATGGGCTGGTCCACTTACATCTGTCTGACTTTACTGCTGTAGGAGCCATTGTTGACAACAACTGTCCTCGCTGCGGAAGACTAAAGAAAAGTTCGATAGTCATAATGGACATAAAACTGGATGTTAAAAGTGGGCAGAGCACTTCATGCAATTAGTCTAGAAATCAATGTCACTGATGGAACATGAGTAAAAGCTCCACAGTAGAAATGAATCAATGGACCACCCAACCTCCGACACAGAATGTCATTCTGATACATCCCGGGCACACATTTATCAGCAAAGACGGGTTAAATGGTAATCACTGAGCCCCTGTCATGTCATCAAAAACACAAATCATGTGACCGTGTGTCATTCTTAAACACAACAGCATGATAACAAATCACGGCTCTAAATGCTCCAACAGACTGTGTGACTTGTGTGTTAGGGACCTGAAGGGTGTGTCAAGAGGTCCACCTCTTTAGCAGGAGGTAATAAAATCCCTCTAACTACCCCAGTCACCTCATTCAAGTGGCTGTAGGGCCCATCTGACACCACCAGGGTTTACAACTCACCCCTGACCCCTACACACACACCCCACAAACACTGAACACAGATGGAGTACCAAAATCTTAAAAGAAATCTGCTAAAAGGACCCATCCTCTTCAGCAATTATGGCATCTCTTGACCTCCAAAGCAACACTTAAGCGCACAAGGAAGCACATTCAGACGACTGTGCTCTATGTCTGTGAGCTAACAAGTTCTTTTATCGTGGTCAGAGGCTAAAAAGCTTAACAGAGCCTTATTGTGTCTGCATTGTTTCTACAGAAGATACTGCAATTACAATGGTGCTAGAGCAGGGGGTTGATGTTGACATTTGGTTTAAACAGATGTGAATACAATGCAAGAGAGTAGATTTTATTAAAGCCCCACTTTGTGTGTAAGAATTACTCTTGTGGCCCCTGAATGGATTGTAAACAATCCTGTTGTGTTTTCTGGCACCTCGCCCTTTAGGTGTGTTATTACCACGTCTGAAGCAGCAGAGTCACAAATGTGGAAATATCAACATGCACAAGCTCAACGAGGTTCAGAACGATACAGATATCTGTTTGGGTTTTTTATATTGAGGCTATAAGCATGCCCTCCCATGTAGCTGGTACCAAACTACTGCTAACAGCTGATGTCATTGAGTGAAATCATTTTTCATGACCTGCACACTTGGATGGAAGCTCATAGTAGTTACTGGAATACTCCCCTCCGTTTCTAACAGAACGCCAAAAATAAGTTCACAGTTAGATGGAATTAACCTCCCTGTTCTTTAGAAAGCTGCATTCTCTGTCAGTTTTGAAGCCCCTCTTCATCATGAATTGTCTTCATTGGGTAAATGCTACATTGATGTTTTCTCTCTGTTATTTCTTTCTTTTCTTAACCTTTATTTCCTCCCTCTTGCGAGGCAACAAATATGAATGGTTCTTAATTTCATAGGAAAACGGCAAGTTGATGATCTACAGCCATTGTTTGTTTCTCCTCTTCCCCACTGGGGAAGGCTAACAAGCTTGTCCCCATTGGGTTTCATTTTCAAAGCTGGTGATGAAACATGGCAGCCTCACCACCTACGTTTGTATACACAACTCATACTAAGCTACCAGAATGCTTTGATTTAGATGCAACTGTGATTAGACTTTGGTCAAACATGTATTTATGAAAGTGATAACTTATTTATTTCAGCAAAAACCAAGTAACAAATTAGTTCCACAACATTAGTTACATCTTTAAGAAAAATAAGTTCTAAGCTATTTTTTGTTTTGATATTTTCTTCATCATATTCTCGTAAGACAACAAAAAAATAACTGTTGTACCACATAACACACACACACACACACACACACACACACACACACACACATATTCACACTCAAATCAGCATTCTATACATGTCTGTGGGACCGTTTCTTGCATGCCACATCAGTCTTCTACAAATTAAATGTGTCTTTGCTTATTCCTGTTGAACAAACTTTGATTCCAGATTTTCTCATTTTCTTGACACATCTCATCAGAATACCTCTGTTACAAAGCACAGCCCTTTTCTCACACTTGCACTCAGATTTAAGTGTTCTAACACAAACCAAACTATAACTCTCATATAAACAATTTGCATCCCTGCTGCAGGGAGTGTTTGCTGCTTTGTCTCCACAACTGGCACCTGCTCACACATGCCTTAACCACAAACTCTGCAGGAACACAAATAAAGTTGCAGGAGGTGAGAATGTGTGTAGTTATACACAAGGGCGAGTGTTTGTTGCTGGTTGTTGTGTGTTCCCAGCTGTTGTGCCAGAGACAAGCTTGACTCTGTGTGTGTCATTTAAATACTTTATAGGGTCATTTAAGCAGCATCTGACAGGTCTAATCTCTCCAGTCGATTTTAATGTGTCGGCCCATGATTGCCTCACTGTGTGCACATTGTTGTATTATAAAAAGTCATAAGGTGCCTCTGTTCCACAGGTCTCTGTGGACCACCCACTGAAACTTTCTTCTAAGAGAACAGCAGATGGAAAAAAGAAACAGGGATTGCTGACATCGGAGATATCACCTCGGGAGAGAAACTGAAGCCTTTCTCAAATTTTGCCTACTTTCATTCTATCACTTTCATTTAACTATAAAACCAGGGCACTTTAATAGACAAATCATTTTTAGAAAAGCAAACAATATGATCGCGAAGGCCAATTTAACCTTCGAGTGCATGGTGTTAGTGTGTGTACGTGCATTTCTTCCTGAACAGAGCAGAAGAGCCGGTCACATCAGCTTACATTCCCACGGTGCTAACCAAAGCCACAATGGTGAAATAATAGCTGGCAGACATTTAGCCATTTCTAACACACACAAACACAGAAACTCACACTCTGGCACACATAAATTTTATATTGGCTACACCGTATGTTATCAAGTCCTTTTTGGAGATGAATAAAACTTTGTCTGAAATAAATCATCATGAATGACACACAGGAATTGAATGTTACAACGGGAACGGTGGTGGGAAAAGTTTCCTGGTTGTTGTACAGTAAACCCACTCAGAGTTGTAGTATGCACCGAGAGCCAGACTCTAACCACCATGGTATTGTTAGTAAATCATGACTAGTGAGAGGTGCTAGCCACATCCTGACCACACACACAAACCCCTCTACCCTTACCAGAGAGACCAGACTACCCAGCAGCCAGAGACACTTTAGAAGAGGGGGAGTGTGTGAGCGTTTTAGAGGAATGTTTTAGTAACCCTACTGGGAGAGAGGGCTATTCTTGCACACACACTGACACAGTTCCTATGCAAACAAACAGCGAGAAATCTGTTTGTATGTTTCTTTTCCCTCTGTAGAGCCTGTCTGGGTGTGATGATCACAGCTAAGCATGTACGTGTGCAAGCCCTGCCCATTTTCATCAGCTACTACCTCCTGCTTTTGTTCTTTATCTTGTTTGGCAAGTTTTAAAATCAGCTAAATCTCTATTCTGTCTCTTATTTCCTTTCTTCTTTTTTATTTTCACTCCAGTTCTTTCTTCCTATCTCATTCCAAACCAAACAACAACCCTGGTTTGCCCACTCGGGAAGCCCCATAACCACAAATGACGAGACAGACAGGAGAAGCTCAAGAGACGTTTCATTCAACTGCTTGCCAAGTGTTCAGGGTTGGGGTTTGGACTACCCAAAGTAACAGGATATACACATACACAATTTCCTTACTTTTGACAACTATTCTCCAATTTCTGCCCCTGAAGTCTCAGAAGGGCTTTAACAAAAACAGTAATGTGATAATTAGCTCCATTTTACCTTTAGAGAAAAACAGAAAGAAGATAGCATACACAATAGGATAAGCTGTGGATATTATGGGGAGAAAAGTGATTCTGCAATAAGGCAGTAATAGTATTCATTTACTTCTCTGGTAATAGCCAGAGTGAAACCACTAACTCTAATCCCAACAGTTTGATACTTAGCCAGTGTTTATTGGACCTTTTTAAAAATCATCTGGAAATAACGTTGCTTTTCACAGCCGTCATCTCTGAGCGTAAGGTTCCCATGAGCCTGACTGCAGCAGCAGGTCTGTACAGGAAGTCTCTGGCTCATCTTTGGGCCAGCTGGGACCAGACAAGGCAGATGGAGCGAGACTGTCGAAACAGTCAAAAAGAAGCAGGAAAACAAGGAATATAAAGTTTAGAATACAGGAGACAGAAGGCAGATGAGCCTGAGTCCATCCCTGGTTCAGATTATAGTGGCCTAAAATGACCTTAATTAAAACAAATAAAGCCCAGAAAAGATGAATAAAGTGCTCAACAGTTGTTTGCAGAAATGCACCAGTCAAGAAATGTCCTTGACCTCACCATGCTAGTCTGCTTACTGCTGAGCTCACGTCTTTCTAGCTGCAAATACAAGTCGGTCAAAGGGAAATTATGGTGTTCAGAGCAGCAGTACCCAAGAGCCAAGAACCACAAGGCAGGTTCATGTCATCCACTGACTTTTTCCCCCTCTCTGCTTGTCTCACACTCATGCCTTTCCCATATTTCCTCTTTCTGCTGCACTGAATACATTAGCCCTAAAAAACAATAACAGACTATTTACATTTAAACTTTAAAACATTTCCTTTGTTCTCGGTAAATTATTAGCTAAATGGTTTTGTAAAAGGTAAAAAAGTGTTACCAGTATGGCTTCATGCAAGTCTTATCAGTCATTTACTCACAAACACATTAACAGAGTATTGTATAAGGTATTGTATGGTTTCTTTGTAGCGTCCCTGCAGGACATGATAATGACATTTCAAGACTCCTGGGCGTAACACAGGCAGCAGCTGATGTGTGTGTAGCAAAGAGCAAAGTCGGTGTGGTAAAAGAGGAAAGAGAGAGATAGGCTTCTTTCCACAGAGCGAAGACCTGACTCCACTAAAGTTTGTCTTTCCCAGCATGGGACTGGAAAGGTTAGCTATCCATCCGTCATGGCGTATGCGCATAATGTTTTCTTTCTGCTTTCCTTTATTCTCTCTTGGGTATCCATGAAGTTAGCAAGTACAAGCTGTCACACCACAAGCTGGAACAGTAACTGCATTAAAGTGTTAAGACAATGGTTTTGTTATCATTCAGGCAGCATCAGAGTAACATACTATCATCCAGGCATCTCCTCCATGTCCACTAATGCTTCCCAGACATTAGATTATTGCCTGAACTTTGTATTCTGTCTGCAAATCTCATCTCATCTCAAACAAAACCTTTAAGCACGTAAAGGAAAAAACTGTTTTGTTGAAATGTTTGTATAAAAGCACATGGATGAGTAGAAGCTGCTCACACTTTGGCTGAGTCTAAACAGATTGGCTGGTTGTGTTTGGTATGTTTTATGATGTACTAATCTTCAGGCTGACTCCATCCCTGTTAAAATCGTAAAGTTTTTAGCACATCTGCCTCTTTCTTTTCACTTAAAAGCAATGCTCAAAGGATTCTCCGAACAGAAGACTTCCCTGGTGAAGATATTTTCTTCCAAAATTTGAAAACGAATGACTAACAAAGCATTTTTTGTTTGTGCATTTTCTCCGGCTCAACAACTTCCTACTTATTGACCTCTGGCACGGCTGGGTCTTCCATTATATTTTTAACTACCGTCAAGCTGCATATGAGTGTTCCTTTAAAACAGCTTTAAACAGAAGCACCACAAGGCTAGGGTATTCACACGTAGACACATGTACAGTATATGGACTCAAACCTAATGTGAAGCACATGGAAATAATGAAAATGCTTGTTTAACAGAACGAATATGGGTCGTAATGTCGTAATGGGTCTAAAGGCACATGTAGGTTGAGCAAAATTAGAAATCTGCCATAAACAATAAACCCATTGGGTTGGAGTTGCAATGAGTCAAGTTGAATTTTGTATAGAGATCAACAAGTAGATGCAGAAACACATATAAGTAAAATTAAAGAAAATTTCCATCTCTCTGAGCATCTCTGAACAAAGCATCCATTCACTGGTGTGAAATTCCAGCACACACCACTCTATTCCCTCCTTTATCTTCCCCCTCCAACCATTTAAAGCTCAATAGGCAGATTATATCAGTGCTGGAGAGGAAACTTGGCGATCATTGCTGGAGTGTATTATGTCCAGCACTGTCCGTGACCCCCTAGTGACACACAGATGGCCAACACAGCACTGATAGACAGAAAGAGCACAGCCAATAGAAAGAAAGATAGAACAGATGTGACTGAATAGACAAAGGTCACTAATTCACAGAAACCATTCCAGTACAAACTAACTTGGATGCAGGACTAAATTAGCTGAATCATACCAAAAGAGATACGTGCACATGCAGATAAAAATGCTCAGAAAAGCTTCAGGTCAGTCAGAGACTCCTTACTGAAGAGGCCATGCACACAGGCAAAATGCATATGATTATATGGAATAAGAGTCTCTTAAGTTCCATGGAAAGATGTGGCAGCCCAACCCGATGATGGCTGTTCCCACCCTGTCCTAAACATTCATGTTACACTTCGCTCAGGCTTATGCGAGGACTCATAGAGTCATGCCTCCATTTTGTCAAATGTTTTTCGTTATCAAACCGCCCTAAAAGTACTGTTTTTATTTAGGGGGGTACCTCTGGCAGCTGAACTGTTTATTTTAGTTCCAGGAAGGAGTCCACATGCAGTGCAGATACTGTCTACACAGATTGGCGGAGTGTGTTCTGCCTTAACCGAGTCTGTTTTCCTGTGCCCACATGTGTTCTCCAAATGGCTGTTTAAATGTGCTCCTTCCCTCCACTAACCACAAGGGAATTCCAGGAAGCCTTACTCTACATGGTTTTGCTCTAAATATGCTGTGCGAGCCACTGTAGCTCTTCTAATCACCACATGCTTTTATGAATGACCCTGACCCAACAGGTGATGTTTTTAGTAGATGGCACTGGTTGCAGGAAGCACACTTCTGAAGAACAGCATTGAAATATTTACACAGGAGGTATGCGTTGGCAAGTAGTAAAAGGGAAGAAAAAGGGGAAAAAAGTATACTGAAGACAGGAAAAAAAGACAGATGAGCAGACAAAGTTCTAAGGGTGTGGACCAGGGTGAGATTGCAATCACTTTGGGTATAAAGTCGGCTACCACAACCATGTAAAAGCAGAGAAGAAGAAAGCTGCGAGTCAAAATAAGGTTGAGGAGGCTTGGCAATTAGTTGTTGAGACCAGTTTTTTAGATGACCAGCTTGGGACAGAATCCAAGAAGAGACACACTTACATGATAATTATTTTAATTTGCTTTAACCCGCAGCAGTCTGGCAATCAGCACAATCTGGGGGAGGGGTGACATGCCCTGTGATGTGGGTTTAAGCCCCGGTGTTTACATACATGTTGCTGCAGATGAAGCTGCAGGCTCGATGCACAAACAAACACATTCCAGTGTCTGACGAACAGAAAGGGGACAGCTGATGGGGGGCTGTGAAAGACCCAAAACAAGACACTGAATCATTACCCCTGTTTTGTTGTAGTTCTACATGTGTATTTCTGCCACGGGGCAAAAGACTTGTCAGAAAACTAAAAAATAGAAGAAAACACTCTTTTTTGCACCTTTTCCCCAAAGATAACTGTGTTTTCTTGTGTGGAGTCAAACAGGACCAGACAGTCCCAGTCTCCATTCGTCACTATGATTGTATGCTTGTGTTAACGGTTACACATTCTCCCCTCAAACAACCATGTCAGACAAGAAAAGCACACACACACATACACCTCCAAAAAGCACAGATAGCATCATAATCACAGCACAGAGAAACAGGACAACATTAAAACAAAAAGTCTGGACTGGCCTACATGACAGACACACAACTGACACCATGGAGCCACTGGACATGGGACATTTACCAACAACACGCATATCATATGAGCCCACGATACTGTTCCTTTTGGCTGTGTCTGAATGTACGCCCTGTGTCCTACATAGTGTCCTACATAGTGTCCTACATAGTGGACACACCATTTTGTAGGGGTGTCTGAATGTACTTTCAGAAAAAAAGTAGTACACTCAAAATTACCCACAATGCATCTTGAAAAGTAGTGAGCATCGATGGTCACTAGACGAGTTATTATAGACCACAATGCATTGTGGGCTGCAGTTTACAATGACGGATATAACACAAACATTTCTTAAAAAGTTAACAAAACACTATAAATCATACATTTTTATTCAGTTTTCACTGAGTAGATATGATACAAAGAAAGAAAGAAATGTAAAGTGAAGAAATAAAATATTTTCTGACGACTTTGGATCGTGTTTGCAACAACGTCTTCAAGTGTGTTGTGGTTGCCATAGTTTCAGCTGGTCATCACGCGATGTCCAACAGCACAAAAGTAGCGAGCTTCATGTTCACGCCAACGCAATGAGGCGCTATGTGGTGTAGCCTTATGTAGTGAATGAGGGGTTAGGGCATAGGGTGCACATTCGGACACAGCCATGGTCTTCTTGCATTCCTGCATCGCAGATCTTTTCATATTTCTACACATCTATAAACATATGTCAAACTTCCTTCTAACATCATCCATTTTCTACTGCTTATTCCCTTCTAATATCATGCAAAGTAGAAATGATTGGTTCTTTATTGTGTGAGATGTGAAACTGGGGCCACATCATCACAATCATTTCTACTCATATATATTTCATAAATCTGTTGGTTTTAAATGGATTTTAGAGAAAAGAGGCAGGAAAAAAGTTCCTAACAGAACGTAATAAAGCATCTGACCTCTTTAAGGTCACAACTGATTTCTATATTAAAAGAAAAATCATTTCCTGTTTCACACTACTACCCAGAGATAGAAAGGTGGATAAAAACACTCTTCTAGCATTTTATCAATGTCACATTAAGGTGATTCCTGATGCAACTGTTTATCTGTGAACCTACAGCTGCAAAATAATCAAGAAGGGAGAGCACGTATTTACAACAGAGTCTAAAAACAAGTATGTTTGTTTTCCCACCACAGTATATCTGAACTCAGCTATTTTCACACTGCTCTCTGACTCCAGTGGACAAAGAGGTCACTGAGAGCATCACTAAAAGCTTCTTATATTAACCAGCTCGTAAAAACAAGTTTCCACCTGAAAGGAAGTAAAGGAAAAGCCCACTTTCCCAGCTTAGCTGAAGAGCATCCAAAAGAAGCGATGTTCTTTTTTCTCTCTCTTCAGTGTTGGCCAAAGTGGTCACAGCCCTTCCTTCGGCACACACACTCACATTTACAGGAGCAATCCTGCACATGAACACAAACTCTTCCTTTAGTCAATGAAATCCAGTCCCTGGTTAGACTGTTTCTAACTAACCTACCCACTCCCTGATCTCTATCTCTCCACGCTCCTCAGTCCTCCCATCTGATCCGTTGGTGTCTAAATAAAATATGACTACCTAATCACCCACAGGATGGTTTTATGTTAACTAGTGAGAATGGTTTGAGTTTGGCTGGAGCGCAGATGCTGGGAAACTGATTGGGTGGATGCTTGTGAGAGGTTAGGACTGTGATGCTTGGCATGGATTTGTCATGGTGTAAGGAAAATCATTATTTTAGTCTGGGTCTGTCTGGACATGTGAGGTGTTTAAAAGACTGACTGGACCATTGTGTGCTACTTTCTTTTAACATATTAAAGCCAGAAACACTGAATCAAACCATCTCAAAGTGTGATTTGTTTTCCTTTTTTCTATTTCAGAGGACACTTGTTGTTTTCACTGTACCAGACTTGCTTGTTATTCATTAGGTCTTTAAAGTATTTCACATTCTCAGTATTTTTACTCTAACGCTATGATTTCTCCTGCTGCATAATAATTTAACATTGAATTTAAATTTTTATATCTATCTTCAGAAACTTCCACTAAAACATTTTGGTGACATTTCCAGCACCATATGAACTAAATGGATAGTATCTAAACATGTGCACGTCATATTTTGATGTGTTAAACTGATGTTAGGAAACTTCTACAACTTCTTTTTTTTCTTAAAATCGTGACATTGGATGGCACTTTCTCTTTCACCTTTGCTTCAGTCCAACATTAAACTAAATAATATGCAATTAATGTGACGGTCTCGTCTTCCCACCTAGTCTGACCTTTTTGTCTTCCATTGTTACACGTACTAACTGCATGGGCGTGATGAACAAAAGATGCTGGTAATATGCAAGGTCAATCTAATCAAAAGAATACTAATTACATGCTTGTAACATCATTCTTCACGCTGTAGGATTTATTCTTTTGAGCTTGAAAAGTAAGAAATATTCTTATCAAAATTCCATCTAAGAGATCCTACATTTATAAAGCTGTAAAACTGAATTGTTTTTTATTTAAGCAAGATTATTATTTACACATATCTGCTTTTATTTAAGGAGTAGAATTACTTGAAACAACAGAATTAAAACTTCAGAGACAGAAACTTCTTTTGGCTTTGAGCCATAAATCAAATCCACTGCACACAGCTTTCCTTTACCCATGTTAGATAACAAATAACCAGTTTTATTCAACTTAGGTGTTAAAATCCTGCAAATCTTGGATCAACAATGATGCATGTTCACTGGAAAACTACTAAAAAGTGTCTTAATTTAATCCAAATGTACAATGTTCTTACAGATCTTACACAATCCAAATGTTTTTTATACATTCAACAGATGTAATAAGAGAAATAAAATAATTGGAGCTTTGTTCCTTTAAACATATTGACATTTCATAATCAAGCCACATGAGTGCTAATCTGTTCTTAGAGCAGACCTTTCCCACTAATCTCCTAATCCCAAACTTTTAACACATATTTACAAGCTAGGGTTAAAGTCAGGTCATTGATAAGTTTTTTTTTTAATAAATTACAGTTCCAGTTCTGCTCTGGTGAAATCTTATATTATCATTGTGGATAGTTTATAAATATAGTATATATTTACATACAGTATAGTTTATACTGTAGCGAGACTCAGACTATGTGAAGCCCAGTGGTATCTTTCAAAGCACCACTATTGTCAGACAATGCACGGATCTGGTCCAAGATTCCAACCATCTTCCAGCCAATCTTTCTGTTTCCTGCATTAGCTTCGTGGGCTGCAACCCACTCTGCAGGGCAGAGTCCCTAAGGAACAACGACTGTGGCTCGAGAGTGAACAGCAATTAAGGCGCCTATCAAAATGCTAAAGGAAGCATGTTTAAAAGTTTATAGTTACTATTTGTATGTCTCCATTTCTGTCTCTAGAGTCTTCTCTTTAAATATCTGTGATATTCATATCAATTTCTTCCCTCTTTATCAGTCCTGAGTGATGCTGCTGTAATGCAACAGGAGGTGCATGGTTAGGAGTCATAATCATGACAGAAGTCTTTACAGAAAACAAATTGCATCAAAGGATGGAAAAATCTGTGGTCACTGTGTTCTGGGCTTTTTGATAACTCAACAAATCATCTGTGGTGTCATATCAGGGAGGGCATTACTCATAGTTGTCCACGAGCAGCCACTACCCGTTAAAAACAAATACAAGCTCTAACAGATGCACACATTCAAACACATGTGCGCATGTAGCAGCAGCACTCTAATGGGTCTGTGTTTTTACAGGTGGGACCAGACAAGAAGCCAGTGCAAACAAAGACATGGACCATCACTGCACGTGTGTGTAGCCTGGGGTGATCCACACACCCGCACATAACGCTGTCACACACTTGACCGCTAACATAAATTGTACTGTCTAGAGAAGGATTAACCCTTATTAACTACTAAGACTATATGCATTACTGTCTTAACTCTACCGTGACCTGTGAAGGGTGTTTCTGCTCAGTGAAGCTAAAATAATCTGCATGGGTATTTAGGAAATCATAGCTTTGTTGTTCATCTGCAGTGTGCCTCGCACTCAAGGTTTCACCATTAAATTAATGTCCTCATACATTTTCCAAAACTGTATTTGATCCACATTTGTGGAACAGGGAGTGTATTTTCAGAGTGCTGCTTTCCCCATCTGTGCGACCACAGTGCTGGGCTGCTCTCCCTGCATCTTTCTGCCCACTGTTCCCACGCCTCTTTCTGGGCTAAATACATATTTAGGGAAATACTGAGCAGCAAATCATATGTTCTCTAAGTCTACCATAAGCCTGTTACAAGCAGACTTTTTTTTACAACCTCTAAAGAGCCGAAGCAGACAAAAAGCATCGTTCTTTGTGTTAGTCCTGGAACATATGGACATTTAACCTTCCAGGTACATTATTTTGAGTCCTTCAATAACTCCCAAAATCAGACACAGCCAGTTATTCACATTAATGGCACTGAAGACTTATTTGCAACAACAGTATTCCATGACTGCAAGACGTGAATGAATGTGATAGTTAAGAGTCATGCCGAGGCGCTAATGAGCCTCCAGACAAACATTTGCATATCTAACTGCTGCACGATTGCTTCAACAACCATAGAAAACTAGTCCTAGGGGTTGTTTTAAAAATTCACACAAACACTCAAATGAAGCTGCTTATAGAATATTGCCCCAACACCAAATGCAGAATGCACGAGATGTATGTATGTAGCATACCAGTTATAATGATCAACCATTAGCAAAACTACTATGTTGCATTTAAATTTAACTTCAAATTATACCAGGAAGAGCTCACTTATGTTTCATTTAGAGGAGAATAGAATGATAAACGGATTCTTCTGTGAAGGGGTATTGTGCATGGAGTTCAACCCGTGCTTTGGAGCCATTTGGACACATCCGATGCAGGCTAAATTGGTTTCAGGGTCTGCATGCACGTGAAAGTGCTACAGTGTTTGCATGAGTAATTAAAAAGATCCTGGCAAATCACAACTGGGTTCCTCTAATGCACTCCCAGTAGACCAGAAGAAATAAACAGATAAAGATGAAGTGGACGTGAATGTAATGGCAAAGTTAAGAAAAAATTTTGCAGGGGGTAGGAGTGCATGAGAGAGTCTGAGCTTGAGAGGGCAGGGAGAGAGGAGGAGGGGAGGAGAGAGTGAGTTTTCAGTTTTGTTATTGGAGCCGTAGAAGTCATTTCTGGCTTAAAGAGTTCCAGATGTGGGTCAGGCCCTGAGAAAGACGTAGACCGATGGAGAGAAATCAAGTAAAACGGGGGTGTTTTATCAGATTTTTATTTAAACCGATCATAGATCTAAACTCTGCTCTGAAACGGGGAAATGGAGCTCTACTTTCTGCTGGGGAAAGGGGGCTGCAACAACAGATGGGGCTCCCAAAAGCCACTTTCAGGGTGTGGAGTGTCAGGTGGTAAGGTGGTAGAGGGCTATGTGGTTTCCACAGCCCAGTATTGCTCCTATAAAAAGGTCGGGTGGTCAGAAGAATACTCCGTTGTTATTACATGCAGACACACAGCTATTTCTCAGAACTAGTGACTAAACTCACCAAAATAGGCCAGTTGAGAATCCAACCAAAAGACATCTGGTTAAACACTGGAACGAAAGCTGCTCTCATACTTAAACAGCTCCAACTCAAGTTTATGCCAACAGCAAGTCCAACGCACTTCACTTGCAAGCTTAATGGGGTAGATAAAGACCACTGGAAGCCGAACAGAATCTGAAATGGAAGAAAAAGGCCTGTGCATGCATGCAATTCTTTTTTTATTAAATCCTGGCAGATGTCAACACATTTGGCAAAGTCACAGCAGTTGCCTCTTCACATGTACACCATGTCTGCACAGCAAAATGCTTGTTTAAGATAACATGTAGCCTCAGATCACTGATGAGGCTTCTAAGTGCAGCCCAGAAATATTGGCCATCTCCACTCGTTTTCCGCTCTGAAATGTAGAATTTGTTTTCCTTCCCTCTGTATTAGGCTAAGCTGCATGATCACACAACAAAGGGGCATTGTGCTACAGTAAAAAAGCCCTGCTCCAGGGAGCTGATAGTAGGCCACAAACAAAGGCTGGTTACAATGTCCCAACACAAGCTCATGAATCAACTCAACGCTGGACTGCCAAAACAGTTGGAAAAAAGAACACTATGAGTATACTAGTGTTTGACAAAGAGGGCCGAGGGGAAAGAAAAAAGAGAGTTGATTGAGGAGAGATGCGAGGGTGGAGGAAACAAATGGACCGGGAGCAGGATGCACAGCTGGAGCTGTAAGAGATGGAAGATATGTCAGGATGGAGGTGGGTGAAAGGGAATCAATCCAACAGGAGGAGAGGAGCACAGGGTGGGGATGTGGAAGAAATATGACAAAAAAAAAGAGGAGAATAACCAACAAGGTAAAGGACAGAGATATGTGTACAGAAAGCTGTGTCAACCTGCATGCAGCAGCTTGGGCTTTATGAGAAGCCAGGTCTCCTTGTTGCAAATGATTAGAATGAATGAAGTAACCAAAATTTAATTTTGCACCCCAAAACAATCGAGTACCGAGTGGTCAGAGAGAGAATACT
Source organism: Pseudomugil gertrudae (assembly GCA_037177535.1). Classification (NCBI taxonomy): domain Eukaryota; kingdom Metazoa; phylum Chordata; class Actinopteri; order Atheriniformes; family Pseudomugilidae; genus Pseudomugil; species Pseudomugil gertrudae. The sequence continues at coordinate 24,273,542 of JBAMHV010000010.1, forward strand.
TTCTTTGTTCATCACATGTGTTTGCACTGTTGTTTTCTTACACTGACAAGTCAAATTAGGAACAAATCTGTCAAACCACTCATTCACAAAGAGGTGCTATTGTATCCAGCAGCAGGCCACAGTTCACCTTTTCCACACATGGACTCAGTGGAAAGTTGTGACCAGCTCACAGGAGGGGAAAGTAAAACTGGTGAACTATGAATCCACACACATAAAGAACACATTGAAACTGCCATGGATCAATTCACTCAAACATGTTTAGATAAAGTTGCTTTACCGTTTGCGTTCTTCCCGCAGATCAGGTGCTCGTAGTGTTGCAGGACTCCCCACAATTCTGCGTCATTGTTCACAACCCCCTCCAGGGCCTCTGCACTCACCGGAGCGCATCCTGACCCCGCATCCAGCCCCGAATGACCCCTCTCTGCCATGAGCACCCTCACTCCCATCTCCTCCACCAGAGATTCCATGCACGCAGTGAGACAAATTGCTGCGTATTCGTGGATGCGCACAGAGATGCGGGTGTCCACCATCCAGCGGAAGAAGCGTCCCACGGAGAAGGAGAGGCCGCAGCGGGCGGACTTGCCTTTCCTCAGAAGTTCACCTGCGCTCATACAGTACATGGAGATGGCTTTGACCGTAGCAGAGACGCAGTGGTCAGCCAGGGCCCAGCTCAGCACCAGCCTCATGGCGCTTTGAACCTCGAAGCGCGTGCAGCGGCAGTGCATCACACTGAGCCGCTGAGCCTCTCTGGAGATGCGGATGAGAGCCCTGCGCAGGAGCGTGGACAGCCGCTTCACAGCCTCCGGGGAGAACACAGGTGCAGGACCCGACTTGCAGCCACCGCTCTCAGACACTTTGCGGAGGATCTTGGCCACATCTTCCTCCGTCCAGGGGAACTCTTCCAGCTCAGGTAAGCGGTGGCACTTAGAGAAGATGTCTTCTGGGTCTTCTGGGAGGACAGTGTTGACAGTGTCCCAGCTGTTGTTTCTGCTGTTCATGGAGCCAGAGTAGTACCACCAGTTTCCCCGGTGAGGGGTGGTGATGAAGGCTTGGGAGTTTGACTTTGAGGAGGACAGGCTGAGGGATTTACACGAGTCCCCTGCTCCGTAGCCCGAATCCAGCGTTAGGTCCTCCAGGGTTTTCATGTGGACATTGCTCAGACCAGCCATCGTTCCCCCAGATGGCTGTTAGGAGGACACTTTGGAGGAGCTCGTCAGTGGTTTACCTGGAAGCGCTTCAAGCTGAGCTGGATGAACTGGTTACACAGAGCAGCTCTTCTCCGGCATTCTGATTGGTGGAGTTAGCCGCAGGATAACAAATTACTGAAACCACACAATCAGATAAAACAGACAGGATAGGGTCTAATTTAAATCAAAACCACTTTGTGTTAACTAACAAAGCCACCCAACAAAGCGTCTCACTTTTCCCCTTTAAACAACACGGGAATTTAAACTTTTCTCAAAATAAGCGGACATTTAAAACATGTCGAAATGTCTCTCCGATCTCTCAACCCAGCTCAAATGAATCATACGTTTAGAGAAAGTCCCTGTAGCCGCTCAGAAGACGTGAAATGACCGCAGAGTCCGACCTGGCCGTCCCTCTTTCCCTTCCACGGTGCTCTGTCGTCCACCAAGCCCACCGGAGACACCCAGCTACAGATGTGTGAGGGGCGGGGCTTCGGCTCAACGACAACACGGAAGTCACGGGAACACCAATCAGGAGTTGTCGGATTTCCGTGTTAACCAATCAGATTGTGCTGAAAAACTGTCCTGGGTTGGAGTGAATACGCAAACTTACCTTCCCCTTAGTGATGATTACATTACTGTTAAGTGTACAAATTAGACAATACCGGGACGATATGACAAAAAATGTGATCAATATGTTCAGTAATGTTTGTCACACTGTTTGATTAAAGGGAATATAATATTACAAATTAATTTAACAATATGATAACTTAGTCTACTGTGTTGTAATGATGAAATCCACTATTACTCATGTTTCAGGTTTGGGGAAGTTGGTGAAGAGGTTTAGTCATCTGGAGCCAATATGCAGACCAGATGAACTTTATTCTCATTTTGTAAAGGTTGATGATTAAAAGCTGGGTTATTTAGGTTTGACTGGACCAACCTAGTTTTCTCACTGTGTGTTTTAAAAATTCATTACACGAGTTTGAACTTAAACGTGGCTTCTTTTGTATGATTGTTTTCTGCACATTGTGCTCATTCAGCACCAGCTGATATATTGTGGTGAAGCATTTGTTTTTTATCACACGCACTGCAGCTGGTATCGTCACATGGTTCTGTTTGTGATCTCTGGTAAGTAACATGCTTGAGAAGACATAAGGCAAACATGTGATTACCTGTTTCTCATCACACCACACTCACAAAGACAAGCAGGGTGTGTCTCCACTGGGACAAGGTCCAACATTATGACTTAATGGATTTAAGGGAAAGAACTCACCCTGCATGCCCGTGAAACTGAATCAATGGCTGTAATGGATGTTTACTTTTGCATATGATGTTAAATATTACAGGGCATAATCCACATGCATTAAAATGGAAAGACTTGATCTGCACACAACCAAATACCACAGACTATATGTCATTAACTCAGAGGAAATAAGAGGAGTCAACGTTGCAGTCCTTCCCAGCTTGAGCTGTTAGTCAAAGCTTCTCTGCAGGGGATATCACAGGTTAGTACTTGCCTCATCCAGAACCCATGAAACTGTGTTGTGGATACCCCTTTCGTCATAGGGTCAGGGGTTGTGTGCTCCACCAACCGAAACAAAGCGCTACACTAGGAGGGAGTCAGCAACTCTGCAAATGATTAAATCCAAACCAACAACACATTAGTTCACATTAGTTCACATGGGAGATTGCCACAAAGTTTGCTTTTCTCTTTGAATTTTCATAAAAACAACAAATGTCATGTTAAAGGAGTTAAACTCAAATATGGTAAACTGATACAGCTGTCATTCAAAGAGACTGCAAACAGGATTACATCAGCTTTTAGTATGATGTCACACAGTTATTCTTTTAGATAGAATAAAATTACAACATTTAGTTGTATTTAGTTGGCTGTTTAGTGAACCTTCCTGGTTTTACACAACCTCTTTCACCATGATTACATACTGTGTATGAGATTCATAATGGTACCCAGCTGAAATGAAGCCACCTCTTGTCCTTTCTCTTAAACAGTTGAAATTATTCTAAAAGAGAAGTGAAACAGATCAGAAATAGTGTCATGTTTGGGAGGGGGAGTTTGGCTTTTACAAAACTTATGGTTTTTTATTTACTTCTAAAGCAGAATCAGCCCATCTTTTCACAGAAACCTTGAAATGTATATATTCACATTTCCTGGGCAGACTTTAATTCAAAACTATTCAATCACTGTATCTTTGTGCACACAAATGACTATATGCTTGTAGCAGAGCACCACTGTGTGGGCACAGAGGGAACTGACTTCACATCTTTATCATATCTATAAAGTTTTATTCTGTTTGTATTGTCGTCTATAATCTATAATATTTTTTTATTTTGCAAGGTTTATTTTGTATTTTCTCAAAATAAATAAGACCTCTAAACAACCGACAAACCACAAACCTGAGAAAAAAATCAAGACACTTAAAAAATATAATCCAGATATAAGCATAAAATTTTATTTGCAAAAATGACAAATTAAAATAAAAGTACAATACATTCTTAAAACCTTTTCTCTACAAAACAATTTCACAGAAATTACTTCAGAATGTATATTCCTATTTTTCATTTAG
>JBAMHV010000010.1:24309076-24328582 GCA_037177535.1 Pseudomugil gertrudae
CCCCCCCTCCCCCCCTCCCCCCCCCCCCCCCCCCCCCCCCCCCCCCCCCCCCCCCTTCCCCCTTCCACTCCAACATCATACATATGACAAGCGGCGTTAGCCTTGCTCCTTTGATAGGATTTCTGCAGAAGATGTGAAAAATATTGCATCCAATCAGCTCAGATAGAGTTTATCATGTTTATATGATTTCCCAGCGTTCCATTGGCTAACGTGATCTGCATCACTATTACTGTCTAAACATGTTGTAACAAGCTTAGTGTTACAGTTTGGTTGCACTCAGGCATTACTGCCAATCAGATGTTCCACTGTGAAACCACTGATTTTTACAGGTTGGGAGATAGGCATCAACATCCTAAAGGCATTCTGATTAAACATAAGCCACCACACACAGAGAAACTGTGTCTTAGCAGGTTCCCATCACTCATAGAAACAGATGGTGGAGTGAGGGCCTCAGGGGAGGTAATCAGGATGGAGAAGTCATTGCAGCTTCCTGGCAAACAACTTAATTTTAATTGCTACAGTGTATCAACCAATTACCTTGAGGAGAGAGGTTAACATTAATGTGCTCAAACACAGACATAGATATGTGTGCACATTGAAAAAAAAAAACACTTTTAAGTCAATCCATACATATAATGGGATGGTTGAGTTGCTCAGAGCAGAGCAGGTGCAGCATTCATGCTAAATCTGTATGCTCATGATGTTGTGAGCAAATAGCATCATCCTTTCCTCTAGCGAAACGCTTGAGTCTCACCAGCTAATAGCCTAGAGTGCTTAAGTGATTCAATTATAGATACTGAGATCCCATAGTGAAATAACTGGTCATTCTCCAGTAGGTTTTTCTTATTGTTGCTGGGAAATACAGAGTTAACGCTCTCCTTCCAGCAACCATTATGTGTGTGGAAATTAGCAATGAACACACACACACGTGCAGAGAGAGAGAGAGAGAGAGAGAAAGAGAGAGAGAGAGAGAGAGAGAGAGAGAGAGAGAGAGAGAGAGAGAGAGAGAGAGATGGAAAGAATGAAAGTTGTAGCTGTTCATCAGGGGACTCCAACTCTGGTCCTCAAGAGCTACCATCCTGCAGGTTTTAGTGTTTTCCTGCTGCAACACACCTGACCCAAATGAATGACTCATTAACAAGCAGGTTCAAAAGATGGCAACACATTGTTGGAGAACTTTTTCATTTGAATCAGGGATGTCGTAGCAGGTAAACAACAAAAAGTGTTTTCTAAAAGCTGGACTACAGATAACCTTACTATCAGCTAATGCTTTTCTTTAATGTTAACACACAGAACACACGTCACTGACTCGAACCAGCAATGGTGGTAAAACATGGGTTTAAGTATCATCACAATCAGTATAGTAATTTAGAAGATGCTTTTCTCCAAAGCGACGTACAGCAGAGAATAAGAGCAACACAAGGAAGAGATCAGACAATAGGGGACAGCATAGATACAGGACACAGGTCCTGTAGTGCTAGAAGCCGCGATTTTATAAAGTATAAAGTACAAACATGTTTACTTCATGAGTAAAAATACATTCAGCAGCTCAAAGCTACGTAACAGAAATAGCTGTGACCCATTTTACCAAAAAAAAAAAAAAGACAATATGTATAAATGTAAACTTCAGGGAACAAAGTTTTTTTTTAATCTTGTGGTATTCCTTTAAAACCCTCACCTTACACTGGCTACACTGAAGAAACTCGGTACTCATTAATATTTCTTATTTTTCAAACAATATTCTCTTTACTCTTTGGTTTCCTCTTTCTCTTCTAAATCACTCCACATTATGAGTGGGAAATGCTTAGTATGCTTCTCGGAGGAGCTCAGTTTGTAGAACTTCAGCGGATGTCAGCCTCCCTGGTGTTGTCTTCACAGCCCAGGGCTCTGTTAGCTGTTTCAGAGAGGAGATAGTGTCAGCAGGGTTATCTGGGTTCCTCATCAGACTGCTTCACTGTCACTCATCAAGCTGTTGTGACAGCACCTGGCAGGCACTGCCAACATATCACTTCACAGATATGAGCAGCGGTGGGGACAAAGCGATGTGCAGATAAAAAGGGACACTTCTAAACTGAGTAATGACTGCTATGAGTCTTTTAAATCTGCTTTCGAATGTACATTATTTTAGTTTGATAAGTAACACACTTTAATGATGAATAATTGTGAAAATATTTAAGAAAAGAGACATTTAAGACGTCCTTTTTTCTTGTCCCATCTCTACTTATTTAAATGATTAGTCACAGAAATTCCAAGTGCTGCTAAATAACCCATATTGAGCTTGATTTTGATTATTTATTTATTATTATATTTATTATTATTATAAAAATTAGACAACAAAATGATCCCTAACCCTAAGTTGAGTAGGTACATTTTTAACATTAATTATTTCCATTATACAATAGTCATGTTGGATAGCATACTCATGCATACATAAGTGAGTCAGAAGGAACTCAAGCTTAATCTACTGATGGATGACCATCCAAAAATAAATATAATCATGTTAAAATGTTCCAGCTGTGCTTTATCTTATTTAAGCTCCCAGAAATCCTCGTATGGATCGTTTCTATGGGAAGACAGATCAAACCAGGAGATGTGTTAAGTCGTTCTTAACATTGAACACACACAGACATAAAAATGACTTCCAGGTGGCGACACTTTGTTTGGTTTGTTCTACTTTCCTGTGCATAATATTCATCAAGCTAGCCAGAAGAAATTTGACGCTGCAGTTATGAGGAGGTCGTTAGGTGATAAATGTCTCCTGTTTGCGTGTTTAAGCCTTCACATCCATCTCGTCTTTGTTTTTGTTTATCTGCCAAGCAAAAGCAGGAGTTATTGGTTGAGAAGAAATCTTTTTTTTTCTTCTAAAGGAAAAGAAATATTTTGTTTATTATTTACAATATGTGCAGTAATAAATGATGATGTCATTTCCTGTGCATTGTACTGGAAGCGGCGTATGTTTTACAGTCCCATAACTGCAGGAAGAACAAGTCCAACATGATGGCAGCTTATGCATTATCCACCTTTTTCCCACTACCATTGGGTCCAAGGAGCATCCCAGTACAACGCTGGCATTCTTGATAAGTTTGTTCAGGTTCTTCCTCTCCACGGTAAAACAGGCTGCTGCTCCAGCAGACAACACCATAACAAATGGCTGATGTCACCACTGTGTGAAAAAAGGTTTTAAAGAGCCAGACCTCAGTCTCCTCAACAGGTAAAGCCTGCGCTGAGTGCAGCAGTGTTTAATGACCAGCCCAGTTCATTGTTCAAGGTAACACTGAGTCCAGAAAACAGAAAAATTAATGTTGATTTATGGGGAAACAGCTGAAATTTAACATGAAATCAGGGAGTGCCTGTAAAGTGCCTGGTAACTTACAGATTTGATCTATCTCTACTTATATGGCTAAAAGTGTACACGTATGTTCTTTATGCTCAGGAAGCTTTGGTTGCTTGCATGGAGATCTTCAGGTGAGTGAAGGGGTTTAAAGTGAACCCCTCAACAACAATATGTTTCATTTCCTGACAATATGATTCAGCCCTGCAGCAACCATTAGTCACTGTTCACTCAATTCTGCTACAATCTGCTGTACAGGTCCAATGAACCGAGACTTATAAATAACTGCAGTCCTGAGTGGGAAAAAGGAACAACCTTGCAAACGTGTGAGTGTCTGTTGTGTTTCATTCTGCTCGCCTCTGTTCAATTACATCTCAGAAGGTTGTTCTGTTTTCTGCACATTCAACTCCAGTCTGACGTGCTCTGTTTTACTCCACTTTTCTTTCATTTCATCCAGCTGTGAGACCAATATAGTAATGACTAAGAACAGTGAGAGAGCGGGTTTAAACTGCAGCTTTGATCACAGCTTTGTAAAAAACTTAACTGTGGTTGAATAGAGTTTTTAAAGAGGCTTTAAAGAGAATTGAAGTTATTCACTAATAAACTGCCCACGAGGATCATCCTGATGAAGACGAGCTGTACCCTCATGACTTATAATTTCACCGTGGCTTTCCATCCACATAGTTCAGTTCAATATCCAAGAAACACCAAAGCAATTATATTTATATCCATTATTTATTACCAAATTTTAAAATGTTTGGCATAACTCTATTTTAACTTTATTTTATTCAATTCATTCCCATCTATTTGAAAGAAGTTGTTTTAAATATTCATTCCCAATTATTCTGCTGTACACATTTATTTTGAGGGTATACCTCTCCATAAAGGAGTGCAATGATGTGTGCAGGATATGCAGTGCTGTAGAAGGGAACAAGACGGAGCTAAATAAGCCAGCTTGCTTTGGGGAGTTTGAATAAAGTAATTAGACACAGAGACAAATGTTCAAATATCACAGTATTTAACATGAGCATGCAAATGCACAGAGGCATGCATTTCCCTGCATGCAAAATTGTGAATATGATGAACACTCACACATCATGAACACACACCTACGCACAGCCACATCAAACTAGATTTTCCTAATGATCTTAAGCTGGTCTTCACACCGTCTGACTACCCTACAGCAAGTAAAAGCAAGTCACTAAATAATGATAGTTTTGACTGAAACCGTGAATCACACAAAACCTAAAACAATCTTTCAAACCATATCATCTCTGGTATGTATAGTTTTATAAATCCCTTTACATATAAAGGCAAGACGTTGCGTGCAGAAAGAAGAAGAAGAAAAGAGAAAATACAGTGTTTTAATATAGACTCAATTCAGAAGATGTAAGAACCGTGTTGCACTTTATCAGCACAAGCTTTAAACAGTAAAAGGCTGAAGGCTAAAAACTGTTGTCTTTAAATGTAAAAAATAATAAATAAATACATTTTTTATACCTAAACTGTCACAAAGGTTTTCTCCACCACTGTAAGCATGCAGAGAGATGATTATGAGGGAGGGAAACACTGGATTCATCAATACATTGACAGTCAAAGAGACTCGCGTTTGATGCCTAATTTTCCTGAGATACTCCCACCTTTTCACCTTTATACACAATTTGTGACACTAATGAGGATTAAATGGTATGTTGGGGTTTAATAGTGGGGTCACATGCCAAAAAGTTTGGAAAGCCCTGTTGGTTAAAACCTACTGTAACCAGAACAAATATAATGTGTCCGTTTTGCATCACCCATATACTCACTGGGTCACCAGTAATGCCACCATCGGCTCACAGACAGCACTTTGACAGCCTACATGTCAAATAAACATCAGTAGTTTTCAGCCTGTTTTTCAGGCCAGAGCATCATGAAGCTGCTGAACTTTGCACGTGAGTATCAACAGAACAACACTGTTGTGAACACACACCAAGAAATCCATGCAAACATTATCAGAGAAAACAAAGAAAAGAAGGAGAGAAACTGACAGAACAGTAGATACAACAAAAGAAAACATTAGAGTGGCTGGAGAGACTTCAGAGAAAATGGGATGTAAGACTAAAACAGAGTAAGTTTTCATTACAGGGAGCCATAAGGAAGTGTGAAGGTTCAGTGGAGCTCATTTAAAGATATTTTACCTGCAAACACATCTTAAGCATTACAGAGAAGCTTGCAAATAACTTGTTTTTAAAAAACATCCACTTATAAAACATGAAGGGGGGCACTGTGCTGCAGCTGACTGCGAGCACAACACTGTATGCAAGTGTGTGTGTGTCTGTGTGTGTGTGTTTGAGAGAGACAATTGTTTGTTTTCAGCTGAAAATAAACAGACAGAACTACCCCCATCAGAAGCATATTTGCATACATTATGGCAGCTTTTATATTACTTATTACTAATAAGTAATAGTAGCATATTACTATTTGTATATAATATGCTACTTATTAGTTATAGTCAGATATTAATAAATTAATTAGGCAAGAAGCTTGTGGATCTGGAAGACATGAAGCCTCCTTTTTTAGAAAAATGCACCGAAGCTGTTGCTCCAATGTTGATGCTTTAGTCATTATATTTTTATGCAAACTAATCACACACTGTAACTGAACAGTTATCATGACTCAGCTCTTATTAGTGCAACCAAAACCAGACAATCTCTTGACTTTTTGGAGCTCTACCTCAACCAACAACAACAACTGCCCCAAAGCTGTTAGTGTAAGCTAATCCCAGCCTTTGAATGCTGCTTACAGTAATATTTCAGATTTTTAATGTATTTTTAGAATGTTATTAACTGTGCACAGGTGCAATGCCTTGTCTGATTGCCGTAGAATTGGTTAGATCAGTTGTATTTTGCTGACATGGTTACATTATTAAAGTCTTCCTTTCCCAATTTGCACCACTTGCAGGCTGAAAGATATCACCCTTCATTTCATTTAACACAGAAGGACTTTTGTTTGATTTAATCAGCCAAATGGGAGAAAAATATTGGGTCCACAATTTCATGATCTCTGTTTTGGGATGATCATAATAAACTAAACAATGACTTTAGAAGGAAACCTTCCATGCAACCTGTCTGCAGCGATGTGGAAATGACATGTTGAGTCTAAACGAATTAAACTGATTAATACAGTTTCATCTTTTAACGCAAAGAAGTGTTTTCTACTTTTTATTCTTAATATTCCGATTTCTGATGAGAGGGCTTCTTTCAACTGCTCCCTTTAGGGGTCACCACAGCAAATGATCAGTTTTCATCTTATTCTAACCCATGCACAGTCCTCACACTAGCATCCTGTACTTCTGTTTCATGTGAGGAACCTCCACATTGGACATCCTCATTCCAACGTAAATTTGACATCCCACTACCAATAAACCATGCGTCTGTCCTCCACGCATTACCAAACCAAATCAAACCTGATCCTCTTCTCTTTACTTCCATCCACATCCTCACACCACTGAACAGCCACTGTGCTGGCTTTATGGCAATTCTGCTTCTATACAGCTTGTTCATTCATATCTATTCATATCAGGCAGGTTGATACCAAGACTTTATTTTTAATTTTGCCTTTAAGAGTTTGCTTTTCCTTTCCGAACTGTTTTGAAGGACAACTTCTACCTTAATGCAATGTTGAGTAAACACTCATGTATGCAAGTAGTAAAAGCTTTCTGAAGAACCTGACTTGGTAACAAAAGAAACTGTGGATGGTAAACAAATGCAGAGCATGAAAGCTACAGACTACTGGAAAGAAAGTGGAAGACCTATCCTTAGAGATGCTCCAGAGAAAATCAGTATTTTTGCTTTCTAGAGTAAAATCAATTTCATATTAAGAAATGTGTACTGCTGTAGCAGGTACTTACTGTACAGATTTAGAGGACTGGGATCTGAACTTGCTGAACTCGCCTGGAGCAGTCCACTCTGTACCCAGCTGCAAGACACATAACAGGAGACACAGGTCAGGGACAGTGTGTGAAAGAAAGAAAGAGAGTGTGGAGCTTAAAAAAAAGCATGAAAAATCGAGTTACAGTTTGCAAAAAGTTATTAGAACTTCAGTTTGACACAAAAATGGCAGATCTATGAGTATGGTAAAACTTTTTGTAGTATAAGAAGTACCCATATACTTTTAGCATCGCTCCAGGTCATCTCCTATCACTGTAGCTATTCAACAGAAAAGGATGCAGTGAGATCCGGAGCGTTCCCTCGGTTATGACACCCATACAAATGAAAAGTAATTGGAAAAACAAGTTAATATGCCCGGAGCATCAAGGAGAGTCAATCAGTAGGCAGGTTGTGATGGGCAAAAAGAGCAAATAGAGGAGAGCTAACGACTATAAACAGACGGAAAATGAGGCAAAGGGATTCCCTGCCAATTCTGCCTGTAAGAAACAGGCTCATCTGAGCTACTGGGAATCCTGTCTTGGCCCTGTGGTCATATCAGAGCCCATTCATTTCCTCAGCAAGCCAACACAACTAATTAGGGCCCCTGCTGCTGCTGATCCATAATGAAAGAATACAGCTAAGATCACATTGGGCATGCCTTCAATTGTCTGAGCTGGACACACTTCCGGGTTTGAAGCTGTTCAGAAGACATTGTGGCCCTGTGGTGGTGACAGATCACAACAGTCTTTCAGCATGTAAATAGCTGCTGATCCTCGAGCTGAATACCAGAGAGTATTCACAGACACACACACACACACACACACAGTGAGCACCTACAATATACAAACACACATACAGAAATGGCAATTGTACAAAGACACGTTTAGCTCAATAGGATTGCTGGCATGAAAAGAGAGCAACTATGGCAGGAACAAGCAGCAATGTCTGCCTAAAACCAACCAGGCCCTGGCAGCACTTACACATCTGAGAGGCTCTGTGAAGCAGTTGGCTTGAGAAGGGGAGGATACAATGTGTACTACTGTGCTTTCATTCGTAAGGCCACAGCATGCTTCTGCTCTGGTATATTTCCACTGTGAAAGTATCTCCAAACATTTCTGCCCCAGCATTGAAGGAGGCAGACATTAGGAGTCAATCCCCAAAAACATGATAAAGAGAAGAGAGGAGCAGGAAGTAACATGAGCCAGGTAATTTAATAAGTTTGTATTAATAATGAAAGTACTTTTTGCAATCACATTTAAACACTGGATTACAGGAAACTGCAAACAATTACTTTAAAATCTGCATAATGAATTATGTGTCACTGCAGGAAACCAAAGGAAAAGAAAATTAAACGTGGGAAAAAATGGTCTCTTCTCCTCCACTTGCATTGCTCAGAGGTAAAGATGCAGGTTTTGTTGGTGGAGTGAGTCAGTGCTGTGTATTTGCTCATCTTAGATCATGCTGGTTTTGCATCTGTCTGGGATTCTGGAGGGTTTACTCCTGATGAGGTGTTTGTTGTGCAAGATTCAAACGAAAACACGGATTACATAAAAGTAGATTTGGTGTATGACTGCATAATGAATGTATTGCCTCAGTCGGCTGCTGCGATGGTAACTGCTCAAAATCTGCTGAAACAGATGAAGGAATCTCCTAAAAATTGTGTGTTATGGCCACATTACACATGTTAAATGATACATGCTCAGTGTCACATCATGCTTACTACCAGACTGTAAAGCATTACTATTTCAGCTACTACAAGTTAAAGCAGCACAAATAAATATATAAAAGAACAGAAAACGATAAATGAAATGAATAAAATTCATTGAAAATAAATCTGTATGCAGCAGTCATTTTAATCGTTTCTAAAGAAAAGAGCAACTTCAAGGGAAAACAGAGCTTAAAGAATGAACATGACCACAGACGTGATCTAGAGATGAATACAGTTTTTTCTCTGAAGTCATGAAATAAGATAATTCCCAGTAAATCAGCAACCTCACTGCCAGACAGCCCACATCAGCCGATTAATTCAGCTGATTCCATTCAACAAGCTCAAACAGGAACTCTCATTCAGAGAACTGAGTTGCATCAACCTATCGACCTTCGCTGCCTCCTTTGCAAGCTGCTTTGCAAACCACCTACACGCCGGCTCTCCCTTTAAAACAGTGTCTAACTTAGTCAACGTCATGGCTGTTGACATGGATGATGCTCTGTTCAGTAGTCTTGTGGGTATTTGCTCTCTGCCTTAGATATTCCACATCTGCATGCAAAAGGGGAGGAAACTCAGAGAACAAAGCCAAAGTGCAACTCATATATTCATATAAAATGCTGTTATTGCAGATGCTTTGGATGAAATGGTCCTGACTAAAGTAAGATCATATTTAGCCTGACTTGAATCAACGATTTGACACTAAGAAATGAGTGAACGTACAGAATTTTAAACAGCACTTTTGTACAGAGGTTTAAAAAAGAAAATTATTAGTGTCAGAGAGCAAATCTTCCTAAATTAAATTGTCTTTTTCTTTTCTTTTTTCCTCTTTTGGTTGTTAGCTATTTGTGAATAAAGACACTGATTAAAATAATTGTTTCAAGGACAAAAGGCACTAAAACTCATCTCCCCAGTGAGGGGGTCTTTTTGTTTTGTTTGATCCACATGTAGTACAGACGGGAGCAACAACCACACACAGACACACACACACATATTGAAGGATGAGTCATCGCCTCACCAGAGTGGGCAGCGAGTAAATCAGAAGGCAAGTGACCACTGAGTCGTCAGGGGCAACCGACACACAGGCAAACACACTCCTCACATCACCACTCAGACCCGCGCTGTCACATTCTGCAGTAACGAAGTCGCCTCTAAAAAAATGAGCCAGAGAACTTAGCGATCACATTTTTCAAACTTATATTAAGGAACCGAGACATGTATCAACTTTGGTCTGATGCACATATCTTTTTTTTCCACTCTGCCCGTCTATGTGTGAACTTCACCCACACATTTAGGTACCTGAGAAAAACTTTTTCTAAGGGCCACTGACCCAAAAACAACAGACAAAATGGATGAAAGAGAAGAGAAATATGTTTGTGCAGTAGAGTCATGCCGGCATCATGCCTCAGTCAACTGGTTTATATAAAGGTAAATTTAGATATAGTAACTTTTTTTACTTTGCTTTTTGGTTTACCATAGCATGTACAACATGTACAAGCATGTGCAACCTTATAAAAGAAAACAATGCCTCTCAAAGAACTTGTGTTTTGAATAGATTGTTATGCACACAGTAATGTAACTACAGTGTGCAGAGAAGCTTACTACGAGGGATATTTATTTAACATATTTAAACATTTTAATCCAGAGTGCATTGTTTGTTCTGCTGACTCATGTCTTTCCAACACAGATACATACATGTGTTTACTAAAGGAACCACTTTAAACTTGTTATGGCAGGAATAAAAACCACAGGAAGTACTACATCACAAATTTGATGTTGTTTTATTGTCCCATTACCAAACTTTTAGCTCCTAAGATTCCCGTCATTATTTACAGAATTACTGAACTTCTGCAGCCACAAATAACTCATTTTATTAAAGCACATGTGTTTGCGACAAAACCTTTAAAATATGAAAAAAATAAGTCAAAGTATGTTTTTCTATTTATCATATAGTCTACATGTTTGATTTTAGTATTAATTTTAGGTTAAAGATAAATTAGCATCTTCAAAATAGTTTTTTCTCACAAATTTACAACAAACAAAAATAAAATTAAATTAAAAGTGAAATTAAAAATACTTTATTAATCCGAGAGTCAAAAAAGCAATATCAGATAAAAAAATAACCATTAATATCTGGATTTTAAATATAACAAGAAAATGCTCGATAGACATTCAGTTTTGAAGGTTCTGAAAACCCAACAATTTATTTTCATTGCTGGTGCTGCACTCACGGCTGACAGAGGGGGCACAGTTAACGTTCACGTACATCAACACATATTAACTAACATAACATCTCACACCGAGGCCCTAAAACTGACATCAACAATGAATCTGATAGCACAACATCTGGAAACACCATTTTAATCCAGCTGTTTAAAGGACACATCTCCGGCCCAGTCAAAATTAATAAAATAATGTAATCAGAGCTGAAACACATTTTTATTGGTTGCAGGTTTCTGGGAAAAGATCATTGTATAGTTTTTACCTTTATGAAGTCATTTTGGACTACTGAGTCCTGAGAGTAAACATGCTACTAACAGTGATTAAAGGATTCAACAAGAACCTAAATTTATTTAAAAAGAATGACTAAATTTATCATATAAGTGTAAAAATTTCAAATGAAGTTTTGTTGGTCACCACCAGCGTTTCACTGTACTAAAAGATTTACATCACACGCCGTACGTCGTCTCTTTTTACAACATCTATTCACTTTTAATATCTATTCCGGGTGACTGGGTGGGTTTAGAGTCTATGTCCATTACATAGAAAAAACAGAATAGTGCCAGAAATCCTTTGACCTGTTTAGAGTCAATAGTTACCTAACATGCATGTCCCTGGAAGGAAGGAGGAGGGTAGTGAAAAAAATTAAGCAAGAATACAAAGACTGGTAGAACCTCTTAACTCCACATTGAAGTGGACACTGCCGCTCTTTTTCCTGCTCATACAGATGTTTTAGTATCAGTCAAGCTCTGCTCTGGTTCTGTGTGAAACTTTGTGGGAGCTCTATGCACATTCTGATCAATGAAAAATTAGCTTCGGGCAAAAAATATGATTAATGGCAAAGTGGGACATGCGTAGCATTAAGTTAACTCATATATGCACGGATAATGTCCCTGCAGGAAGGAGGAAAAGGGCACAGAGCAAGGTGTAATGGAGCGAACATGGAACCCAGCGTGATCATTTGATCTTTTTGCTGTTTGTTTGCATCATTTTACATTTCAAATGTTCTGCACACAAAGAATTACAACTTGTCATTTACAGGTAAGTGCACCTCCCAAGACCCGGGTTTTTCATTTCATCCCATGGGACATTTCAGTCGCACTCAGCATTCAGCTCACCGCAGAATGCTGAGTGAGGTCTCCATGGAAACCCCACGGAAATGCTTCAGCTCCCCCACTTTCCCCCACGTCACAGTTAAATGTCTCATAGCTGCACATTCCATTTATAGCAAGTTCACTACCGAGGATGACACTGCTGTGACAGCTGAAATAGAGAAACAATCCTTGACGATGCATGCACTATCTGAGCAGTGAGTCAAGCATTGAAATAGAAATGGAATGTAGCAGCCAATCTATCAATATAAGCATCATGTAAAAACATGTTTTATGCGGTCATGCCACCCTAACATTATCTTCATAAAGGGTTCTACTCAATGATACCAGGGGCTCAAAAGTAAGTGCAATTAAATTCTTCTCATATACTCGTCTCCATATTTAAATAATTGTTTCATTTGTTATTTTGTGCAGATACATCACTATAAATGTAATTTCCCTTTCTAAAACAGATGGCCACAGCACAGTGCCCCTTCTCCTCATTTTTATCTATTCAATCTGCTTATAAAATCATAAAAATGGCTTATCGTTATTGAATTTTCTCTATAACAGCTTGAAGTTTAAACTGCATTAAAAGTTAGAGGGAAAGGTTTCTGACCTCTTTAGAGCTAAAAGTCTTAAAAGCAAGTTTGGCATTAAGCCCGCTTTTCAGATGAGTAATCCCTTCAATTCCTGCTTAGAGTGTAAAACTGTTGACATGCAAGGATGGAGGTATATATACTTTAAATTAAACACTTTACAACTTACAGAAGTTGGAAAAAAAAACTGTTTATGCAAACTTGCAGACATATGGGTCACATGCTAAGGAAAGAAGCGAGCATTTAGATCTACATCCATGAAGCCTGGTGTGTCCCTGAGGACTGGGATAGCAGTGATGCCTGTCTGTCAGCCAAGTGGGAAAATGAATGATTCCTGGCCACACAACTGCCCCCCTTAGCCATTACCTAGATGATATTTCTCCACTGCTAAATGTCACATCAATATCTCCTGCCAGCTAATTAATCCTAGCTCCCATGGAACCTGCTGACATCTCGCATCTTGTTGGAATACAGATGGCTCTAAAGCCAGACCTTTGCTCTCAACATGCACTTGCTTATTGTAGCTCAAACATTGTGCAGCCTCATGAATCATTTCCTTAAACCTTTCAGAGTCTCCATGAGAAAACTTTATGAAGGTGGCAGCAGAACAATTTGACTTTTATTCAGTTGTGAGTAGAGAGTGCTTCAAGGATAGATGGGACAAAAATGATGTTCTTCAAGAGGATTTGAGCCTCCTGCGGCCGTGTTTTGGGGGTGAGTGATGGCCTCGGTGTTGGTGCAGTGGAATGAGGTGACCGCATCATTACTGAAGACAGGCAAGGTCAAAATGCTCTCTGTCCTGCATGTTGAGTTATGGGAGAAAGAGACTTACAATATGTTTCTGCCAGGTCACAACCCTGTGCTAATGTGATCCCATTAATATCTACATTCCTCAAAAATACTTCCCCCTGTGTGCAATGTGTCTTTGTTACGCAGATGCCTATGAGAGAAAGAGAACCCATTAGAAATAATTTAGAGCGATGAGTCAGCTTCAACCTGAATATCATAAATAATAAACTTTATTATTATGTGGTTTTGGCCTTGTGTGCTCTTGCAGAGGTATACACTTTACATAATGTTTTGCTTTTTAAGTCATGACAATGTCAAATTCAGAACTGTTTAGGCTTTGGGGAGATTCAAGGTTCTTCCATCAGTACAAGCTTGTTGCTAAGCAATGCTAACCAGGAAGAGCTTTAACTGAAGATCTTTATTTTGAGCATCTTCCAAGAATATTAGACCAAACACGATGCTTAAACCATGTATATTTTAAGTGGAGTGATCCTTTCTGTGGGTATGTTATTATACAAGACTGCAGCATAGCTGAGTGCTTACCTGTCCTACATAAACCAGCAGTCTTGCGTTGAGAGGACTCTCATCAGGGCTCAGCCAGAACTCAGAGTTATCATCAGACGATACTGAGAATTGGAAATCACCTGAAGGGGAAAGAAAATGATCAAAGTGTTTGTTAGTGGAAGAAGATATGCATGATCCCAGACAAGTATAAAGTATGAACTGACCTTCAGAAATATGCATTCTTAGGTTAAAATACATAAAAAAAGAGCACCAAAAATCTGATCCCCAGACTGCCTCTGGCAGTAGTCAAAGATGATTTGGTTACAGTGATATGATTGTTTCACTGCAACTGATTTTCTATGCAGCAACTGTGTAAATGGGAATGAACAGATGAGCACAGATCTGAAGCCGAGAGCAAACAAAAGAGACAAAAAGGAAGCAGCAAACTTAGCTGATATAACTTGTTTTATTTGTGTTAAAGCATTGATTGTTTAGAATAGTGAAAGAAAATGGGCAGTTTTGTACCTAAACATAATATTCAGACCAGTTTGCTCTTACCTCAGCTCTGTGCTCACACAGCCTTTTGCTTTATTCCAGAGTTATACAGCTTCCCTTGTTTCCTGAGATGCTTCTTATACAACTATCTAACCCTTATAAGACAAATTACACCTGGAGAAAAGGATTAAAATCTTCTATATTAATCATCTATCCATTTATGCAAATTCTATCACCCTCCTGTGATCTTTGTGGGAGCAACCATTTTTATCCTCACATTTAAAATGATTTTACCATCAACATGAGATGTATAGGTTTATAAATAAAAAATACATATTTCATCCATATCGTATATAATTTAATCTTTAAATGCTGCCCATTGTGATCTTTCCCCACCAAGTAACAGTTGACTTAATATATTTAAATTCACACAATGAGCACATAGACCAAAGTACTGCAAATGCACCATTTCAGTGTTGTATAAAAGCTTCAGGATATGTGTAAAAAGACTATTAAAGTAATAAATATTTGCAACATTAAATAAGCAAATTGACCAAACTGCAAACTGAATGTTACACTTGTATCTGTGAGGATCTAAAGGATAAATGATAAAGGTGAAGGGCACTTGTTGGAACTCACACTGTGCCACTCTGGTTGAAATGACCTTCAAACCATCAGCTGGAAGGAGCTACACCCCCAGTGAAAGCTATATGAGAGTCTAAAATGAGCAGTCATCTAATTAATAACTTTAATTCAGCCATTTCTGTAAGGCCACTCGGGCATTCAGGCTTTCCAGTTCCCATAGCAACAGGGTTTCAGGATAGGACCATGAGGGGAACGCAATCAGATTTAGCTTCAAGATTTTGGCATTCAACCTTAATAAAAATGTGAATATCCACTACATTAGTGGCTCTGAGGGGTTTGGATTAAGAAGACTGCGGAAATTGTCTTCTCTGATAAAAGACACTTGCTGCAAGGCCCCTCAGCATCAGATCAGGGACTCGGTAATAAAATGAGTAAGTTACCATCTCTGTAAGGATGAAGGAAGCCAAATATTCTCAGGCCATAGTTCTTCCATTTTGGAGCCACTGCCAGCTTCTTCACTGTGGTTCTTGTCTAAAATAGAATGAAAGCATCACATAAATGCAACACATTAAACGACGACAGCCCTAAAGCTCATGAGGTTACTAGTGAAGAAATGCTCATCATTTGTAATATTAAAATGTGTACATTATAATTAAGCTGCATTTAAGAATGAAGAAAAACTGCCTTTGACTCATGTCCAAGTTCATTTATATAATTTAGCTGTCAGTAGAAAATGAATGGCGCTCTGCTGCTACATCACGCTGCAAGTTCATTTTCATTTTCAATTAATCTGTTTGTTATTTTTCCAGTTAAATTATTCACAAATTCAGAAAATTATTTGTGAAGTCAAACAACCCCCTCGAGACATTTTTTACATGAACAAATTCACTGTAATCCTGGATTAGCTGAGTTTACTAGAAATGTGAGTAGTGATTGTTTAGTTCTGTCACATAAAGACTGAAATACACTCACTAAATTAAATAGAAAGTCTACTAAAGTTTCAAATTGTTTATTTTTTTTTCAAAACTAAATCAGCATCTACTTTGAACTGAAAAAAAAAACCTTAGATTGATAATGAATCAGATGTTTGCTGTAGACTACCGGGTAAGGACGTGTAATCGCCAGAACAGTGAGGGTGATATCAGGATACGTCACCTGATGCTAGAGGTCGCTGTATTGTCTAAATGTTAACATAACATAGGAAGTAGCCAGATTTATGGCAGAGTAATAATAAATGGTTACATTTCTGCTGAATATGCATCTCCTGTCCTATCCTCACCCCCCACCTCCTCTGACAGAAACATAAAATGTTCCATTATCTTTACTGATCATTACTATCTCACTGCTGTGATAGACCTGTCCAGGGTGTACCCTGTCACTCGCCTGCTAATTGCTGCTCCAGCTTCTCCGTGACCCTGAACTGGATTACGTTACATAGGAAATGAATGACTGAATGAATATTATCACTGAGCAATATTTAAAACAAAATATGTACAACTGTGCTTGTAAACACATACTAAGAGTATTGCGATCAGAAGAAAATGCTTTGTAAAGGATTAATTCAGCATTTATTAATGCTTCTACTTTACACGTCAGTTTCTAAGGTACCAACTATAATACTTACATGAGGATAAAGAGGGAAGTGCAGGTTCTTTCTGAGTTGAGCTATAGAAGAGCCGCACCAGTCCTCAAAAACATGAAGGTTGGCCTGGCCCTTATACTGTGGGGACATACAGAAAAAAGACAAAGATTAGTACACACACAAAAAAAACTGCATCCTGATGACTTGGAGATAAATGCCAGTAAAGCAGCGGCAGGAGCCATCTATAACAGCTCAAATAGACACTTTTGTGCAGTTGTTTCTTATGTTTCCACCACACTGCAAGCATTCGTTCTGCATGAAAAACACAGCGTTAAGTTTGGAGTGTACCAACTGTTCTGCATAACCGGAGAAGGCGACAGAGCTCATCGGGAAAGAGGGTAGGGTGGGGCGTGAACTGAGAACGTTTGGAGCGGTTCGTCAAAGCTCATCCCAAGTCCATAGTCTGACATTTGTCTGAATTATACAGGGAAATCATGGGACACAGCAGGGACAGATGGTGGAACCAGCCTGCCTGGTTCGTCATGTGCAGACGTATGCACACACAAACACACACACACAAGTTCTCACATCTAGAAAGTAATGCCTCTTTGCTCATGTGGCAAATTTACACTGCTTTTGAAGTAAGAAAGGATGCAAATTGATAAACAGAGGACAAAATTTCCACAACTTACAATACATTTGCTCAAACTTCATCCACAGTGCTGCTTATGTAAAGCCTTAGGAAGCTGTCAAAGCAATTAAAACACCTGCAAACTCTTAACTTTTTATACAGCAAACAGTGCCAACTTACTCCTGCATACTGTCCACACATATGGCATCCGCTAATGCGTGACAACAGTCTCAGCAGGCTGCCACTTTAATGCTGCCACAGATATTTAAAACCTCTCACTGGGCTTGAAAAGAAAGCAGGTTCTCCTTAAAACGACGAAACCGTTCAATGAGAATCTGTGCTAGATCAAAGCAAAACGCTGGATTTGGCACCAAATCAATTGAAGGAATTTGAATTAATGTTGTGCGGAGTAGCCCAAAGCTATACGGTGAAAAAGTGCAGGATGAACCGTCAAGTCAAGCAGCGAGAAGTCCTTGACTAACCTTGAGACACAAAATAACACAAACACACGGCATCCTGTTATCTCATCAGAAGGATCAAAGAGTTGAGACATAGAAGCATTTCAGGGCAAGCACCTTTTTACCCACCTTCTGCATCGATGTCTATATTTTAAGGAGGAAGACGTTGATGGGGGGGTGTCATGCTCCTGTAAGTATCACACAGTACTTCTAACAGATGGCCTGACACAAAGTGGCCCTTCTGATTTCTTTCTCTACTCCGTACGGCCAACTATCTGCCCTGTACACTGACAGCAGAAGAGCAATTACAGCTCATGAATGAACCATGAGATACCTTTGTTTTCAAAACATGTCATCGGAAAGCAGCATGACTCCTGACTTTTAGTTCACATATTTGATTTCCTTTTGTTTATATGCTCTCCAGTGGAAAGACTAGCTCAAGTTTAAAACAGACAGGGATTTGCAGTGTAGGCAGAATCCAATCAGAGGAAAGCAGGGGTCAGAAAGATGAATGTGTACGCTTGTTTAAAATGGGATAGCAAAGAGAAAGCGAAGAGGAGGCATTGTGAGGTTAGAGGGATTTAGCAGACGGGACAAGCCCCTGTGTAAATATGCCTTATGTAAAGCTTTTAATAGATTTCCTAAGGGTTTTAAAAGCAAACCTTTTTTGGCCTGGCCCCCTCCTCACCCCTCCGCTTGTCAAACAGCAATAAGCGGGCAGCTTTAAAAGTCTCTAATTATTCATACACACATATCCCAGTGCAGTCTTAATGAATCCTCAGGCTGCACAGCGAGCTTTCTGCTGGGGGGCACTTGTGTTTAATTGGCTCTGTTTTGTGGGTGACAGCCATATGAGAGCTTTGTCCATGGTACAGCCTGAAAAGAAGGGAGTGAGGCAAAAATAGCTTATTCTTCATCCTCTGAAACAAAAATGGTCTGCATACCTGAGTTTACTAAACTGTCCTTGTCTCACTTTTCTTATTTGATTGATCTGATGTTATTTCTTTCATTTCCTTTTTAATAAACCTGAATTTCTCTATCTGTTGCATCCTCTCGTCTTCCCCTTTGACCTCTGCATTTATGGCTCCATCCCTGTTTCTATGTGCTGCCAAAGGTGCAACTTTTGTCCCATTTGTCTTTTGTTTTAATGAGCTCAGTTGTCAGCTAACACCAAACTCTCCAGCTCATGTTTTGGTCTCCCACATCATTCCTTTTTTGGAGAAGGTGATGTCCACATTACCAGTTTGTGCCTTGATAATGTCTTTGTAGCTCCCATTTTTCTTCTTTGCTCATGTATCAAATAGTAAAATGAGATGGTTTGCTTTATTTGCATCCAGTAAAAACTAAATCATCACCCATCCATCCATCCATCCATCCATCCATCCATCCATTCTCTATCACTTATCCGAGGTCAGGTCGCGGGGGCAGCAGCCTAAGGAGGGAAGCCCAGACTTCCCTCTCCCCAGCCCACATTCACCAGCTCATCTGGGGGGATCCCGAGGCGTTCCCAGGCCAGCCGCGAGATGTAATTAGTCCAGCGTGTCCTGGGTCTCCCCCGGGGCCTCCTCCCACAGGGACGTGCCCGGAACACCTCACCAGGGAGGCGTC
>JBAMHV010000010.1:24346780-24359701 GCA_037177535.1 Pseudomugil gertrudae
TTAAAATAAAAAATAAATAAAGATTTCTGATTATCAAGAGGATCTCTGTATATACATATATACATGAAGATCTTCTTCAAAGCAAAATTGCTCAGCACGATATAGCAGCCAGACCATCATTCTGCCTGCTGAGATGCTGGACAGACATGTTAAAAAAAAAAAAAAAAAGATGTGCAAATAAAATGTTACAAAAAACAAGTAGATTGATAATAAATATAAACAGCTGAGGGAGTATTGTTTTTAAGGGTCCATGTTGTCAGTTTGGTCAAGATCCACTATTATAGCATAATAATGGATAGCAAATCAGTAATTAATGACATCTCAAATTAATTTACGGTCCAATGTGATTAATTTGATTTAGGATCCACAGATTCACATGAAATGATTTCAGAGGTAAGAACATAAGTGGCAATTATAAATCGTTTAGAATTTTTATTCTTCAACTCGAGTATTTAAGATTCAAGATTCAAAAGGATTTTATTGTCAGGAGCAAAGTTATACAACGTACAATTGCACAAGCAAAATTTATTTAAGATTTAAATGATTTAACTTGAAACTATGTTCTTATAACGCCCTGCGATGAACTGGTTACCTGTCCAGGTATGCCTGCTGTAGCTGCACAGGTGCACAGAAATGATAGCCACGCTTCTTACTGATGTAAGCCTAAACAACCCTGAATCAGACTAAGCGGTATAGAAAATGCATGAATCAATGTTCTTATAACAAAGACAGACTAGTAATAAATGGAAGACAATGTGCATAGCAAACTCAAAATACAGGCATTTTCAAAATAAAAGTGCATTTGATAAATGATTATTGTACTGATCTCTGAATGATTGACTCATTGACCACGTGTTCACAATATTAATATATGTATTGTTACAGTGCTTGTACTATCTTCTAAACACATCAGATATTTTCATCAATCAGAAAATCTCAAATCACAAGAAGCAAAGCTCTACCTGTGTTGTCAGTAATAAAAAAATTCAGCAGGTCTTCTTGTTTGTGACTCTGTGCAAATTTGCACTGGTATATAAAAACTGTTACGGTCATTGCCGACATTATTTCATGTGGATCTGTGCATATATATCAGAGCATCAGTGGAAGATCACCCTGAAACATTGCCTCCCTCATTAGTTCTGTGTCTGGATTGCAGCCTCGTGTTAATTTGTTTAGTAACATGTCATAAAACTTGATAGGGTTTCAGCAGCTGAACAGTGATGTGCTACCAGGGCTTTGACTTCTGTGCATATTGATGTCTTCTCAGGACTTAATTGGGTTATTTAATTAGGATTTTGTTGCAGAACATCCAGACAGGATGTAAGAAGTGCATGGATGATGGCATCTGCAATGAAATCTAGTATAGCAGCTGTTTTCTGACATGTATTTTTCTTTGAAGTACTACTTATATGACAGAATATTTTTATTTGCATCAGCGTCTGCACCAAGCAGGTTAAAGTTCTGCTTGTGTGACATGCTCTCTGTACAACGAGAACATCGTGATAAGCAAAGAACTAATCTGACAACTATTGAACAGGGTAATTTCCTGAGGTATCAAGGATCTAAAATTTACTGAAGCTGATTTTCTCTCTTCATTGCCTTCTCTGAGCATTTCGTGGAGTGATGAGAATTGCATCACTCTGAGCAGCGTGCAAGCCAGAAAGCATAAACATGCTAGAATATCCCCTTATGTTAAACTAAACAGTTCCCCTGACCTAAAATCCAGGATGAAACATGACTTTTGCATGCAACTCTTCATCCATACTAAAAACAAACATCATTAGTAAAAGGAAGCTCTATAATTCTGAAGTGAAATGTGAATAACACAAAGATGTATGAGAAGTTTAAAGACAGGAAGTATGGGAAATGCTCCCCACATTTCAAAATGTGCAAAGCAGGAATGCTCACATGACAAATTTTGCTGTTAGTTTCCTAATTTAAAGAAAAAAGAAAACATGTTGGAAATGCTACTATATTGCTTTATTTTTCACCCATTAAGTCCATGATATCTGCATCCAAGATTCCTATTAAGAGATTATTTTCAGACAAACCATTTATTTAAAGCTCTGATACTTCTATCCAAGTCAAAATCTAAAAAAGTACCAAAATGCCTCCCATAAAAAAATAAAATAAAATCCTGGATGTCTTTGAGCATTATGATGGATTCCAAATGACGCATAATTTACAATTTGTTTCAAATATAATAAAAAGTGGTGTCGGAGCATTTCCAGTATGGCTGAATAAATTAAAACCCTTTTCGGTCGACATGTTAAACTAGTGGGAAAAAAAACCTGATTGCACTTATTGATTGATAACCTCACTTGTTTTATTAATTTATTATGCTTCCAGATGTTTGCCAGAACCGATGGACATAGCACAGAAATCATAAAAATGTCTGGGCACTGAGCTGATGCATGGCTTTTGATAGAAACTGTAAAAATATGAGCAATATTTCTGCCCAAGAGGAAGAGAACTCAATGTTACCTAACCTCAATATGACGATACAGATAATAACTTTCATTACCTTAAATCTTTATTAAAATATAAATACGTCCTACCAGACAGAGAGGGATGCTCAGGAAAAATTGTTTGGATATGAATTCATTTCTTCAAACTATCTGTTTTTTTATGTATATTTCATGATAAGCACTAAAAGCTAATTCTCCACTATTCCAGTGAGCTTGGATGAGTACACATTCACAGACACACACTAACCGTCTTCATTATGATAAAGGCTGGCCTCAGGGGAGCTTGTTGGAATCAATAAGCTAGCTGTAAGAGGTGGTCTTCATTATTTGTGACTGCAATGTGAGTCCACCAGAGAAAAAGAGGCTAAACTCCAACTACATACGACCTTCAATCAGTACACTGATTTTCTTTTTTGTGATATTTGTGAAGGGCTAAACTTATCATTTATTCTCTGAATACCCAAAGGACACTGATAGTGGAGGACACACAGCAAACACACAGTAAAACAATAGTCAAGAGTATTATTGATGCACAGAGATTAGAACAAAAGCAAACACATTTAAATAAGAAAAAATGTTATTTTCGTTATTAAATTGTACATCATGATGTAACAAAACCTGTGCAGGAGGTGGAAAAGGAGCTCAGTTTTTCTATCAGAGCAGATGTAACCATTCAAACAAGTAGT
Source organism: Pseudomugil gertrudae (assembly GCA_037177535.1). NCBI lineage: Eukaryota > Metazoa > Chordata > Actinopteri > Atheriniformes > Pseudomugilidae > Pseudomugil > Pseudomugil gertrudae. The sequence goes on from JBAMHV010000010.1 coordinate 24,349,935, forward strand.
GATGCATCATAGAGGTGCCCCGATAGACCACACAAGTGAGGCGGGAGTCACACATAAAAACCCCAACGGCATCTTATTAAAAAGGAGCCGTATAGCTGCCTTTGACTGATCAATGTGCTATTAGACAGGTCTATAGGTTAGCTAATGTTAGCTGTGCCGCTGTTTCAGCCTGTGGCACAACAGTGAGGCGCTGCAGTCACTGCTTCGCTTTCAGCTGTTATCAACGACTCCTCGTTGCTTTATTCTCAACCCTCTAGTGAGCAACAAGCTAGAAACCAATTTTCTGAACTCTGAGGCAACTGAAGTAATAACATTCCCCCGGAAAATGAAAATCAAAAGCAGTTCTGACTACAAATTGAATTTTAAGAAGAAATGAAACTATCTAATGATGTAAGGCTACGTGGAGCACTGAATGCTCAGCTGCTTAATTAAACACATTTTTGCATGTAAGTACATGTTAGACAAGCAAATCTCCAACTTTCAACTAACAAGGCATACTTACTATAATACGGGTTCAGCACAGTTCACATGCCATATCAGTGATATGTACCTTATTTCTGTAAAGGACATTTCTGCTGACCAGCACTCACTAACTCGCTTTCCTCCTGATGCAGTCTCTTCCTTCTGCCGGCACATTTCCAGCTTTCTTTATTCCTTTATAATGTCAATGCCATTTAACTTCTACTCCTCGTGCAGAAAAAAGTTAAACGAAAAGCAAGTAAAAAGCCAATTTATCCCCAACGACATGCTGTATACGGAGAGCACTTCTAATATAAACGCTTTAAGTGCTCCTACGTTTGCTTTGCCTTCAATTACAAGGTTCTGTGAAAATTTTGGGCTTTTGGGCAAAAAGAGATGAAAGTTTAGATTTAGAGAACTTTTAAACCTATGTAAAATATATTATGAAAGCAGCAACACGGTTAGCTTTGATTTTGTACTTTTTAATTTGTGAAACTGGAAAATATTTTTTATTTAAAATGGAGTTTTACCTTAGAGACATCATCATGCTATAAATCTTTTTGACACCTGAACTTGTTCAACTCTTTTTACTTGAAGCATCGCTCCCTTTACCGTCTTCTTCGTACAATTCTAATAGACAAAACAGACATGAGCTGAAGATTATAAAAATGTGATAAATACTGTCTCTCAACATTCTCCACACACTCTATATTGGTTGAGGAGGTCTCAAACACCATATGGCTAAAAGTAAAATAAAATAAAATACATTTTAAAAAGTCTTGCATTACTTTCATTTTCATGCATCGTCTTCTGCAAAATTCCCATTTGTCACCAAGACAACAAGGCAGAGAAAGTGTAATTAAAATAGCCCCTGCAGCTTCATGTTTAATCTTGCTGTCAGCACATGGAGTCACTTCACAGCTATGGGCTGCCACCCTTTGGCCCTGTGGCTCTTTCATGCTGCCAAGTCATTCTGCAAGCTGCTGAAAATTAGGGCACATTTATTCAATTATATTTAAAAAATGCAACACCTCACCTGACACAGACAACACATTGTAATCCTTGATGTCTTCTCTGGGTTACGATTCACAATATGGGACTAATTTAGCAGAAAAACACTTAAATAAGCTGTTATTTCAAATCATTTCTGATTATGTTTTTCTGGTTTTCCCTTACTTTGACCTGGATTGTTCTTGCTGTCTCGCTTCCACTTTTCATCATTGAGCCTCTGACATTGGTTCATCTCAACATGGGACAAACTCACAACCAGTTCGTGGCATGGGTAACCCATATTGTCCACGCACGCTGGTAAAGATGGATAGCAGCCAGAAGAAAACAATGAATCTTCATCATATGCCATCACTGCTTCCCTCTTGCCTATACACACCCACAGTCCCGAGCTGCTTGTTTGTCCTCAGGCCATGTTTGTGCATCTCAGCCCTCGTGCTCACTCAATGCTTTCCCCCATCCTCCCTGTATGCCTTCTGTCCATTTATCCATCCATCCATATGACCAGACTGCAGACACATGAAGAGGCGAGAGGGTAAATTATAGCACATTCCAGGACGCTGCATCAACACCCACGTTTTGCTGTGGAGCGCCATCACTCTGAACCAGGTATGTGGGTTGCAATTTCATCTACCTGCGAGCATCATGTCAGTTCAGATGTGGCAAACAGTACTGTACCATCACATTCCGACGCCTTTAGTACCACTCAGTCATGCACAAGAAGTTCAGACTGTATGATTAACATGGTCTGCATGTAGCGTCAGATCCGCTTCCTACAGTCGATCCTCAGCATACTGACAGAAGAAAACTCGGATGGTGTTGCAAAAAAAAAAAAAGGATTGCATCTTGAACTTTTATTGAATTATTGCAAAAGCTTCTTCGATGCAGACAGACAATGATTGTCTATGTCACAGTGGGTGCTCAGGGTCAAATCTTTCAATCTCACTCTGTACGTCTGTCACATCACCTCTTTTTCAGTCACGGTGTCCATCCCATCTATGTCAAATTCCTCATTCTCTCTGTCTATCACATCCACGTTAAAGTGCTTTTTCTTTCTGCCTTAAATCAGTGTAAAACCTTGGGGTTTGTATATTATACAGTCAGACCTTTATGGCTGGAGGTGTAAGACAAAAATTCAGACAGATTTCCCTGCAGCAAAATTACAGTTTTTTCCAGACGACAGAGCCGATGCATTCAGTGTGTGCTGTGTTTTTCATGCTACATTTCACGCAATAGGCACATAAAATGATTCAATCAAAAAGCACTTCAAAATGCCTTTTCTCATGTTCATATTTTGCACTACAACTGCTGACTCCATCATGGGGCTTGTGAGGTAAAAATAATGAAGTAAATCTGACACAAATGGACTTCTGTTGACCTTTGCTGGTTGTAGCTTTTAATTACCCTCTGTTTGGATGTTTATCTGCATAGAGTGCTTCCCCACTTTTGGTGCTTGCCAATCAGGTGTTTGCATTTGCATTTGCTGCAAAATCTTCCATTCATCTGATGAATCCTTTTGACCCTGACAAATATTTGTTGCATACATTGCTCCAAGCACTGACACAAGGAGGGAGCTGAGAGAAGGAAGCGTCAATGTCAAAACAGGCAACACAGTCTGAAAGAGTCTGTTCATGGTCTGTAATGGTCACACCTGTGTTTGCAGTCAATAAAAACATATAGAGGACAAGTTTTGCAGCATAAAAAATGCAGGCACAATTAAAGGTGAAAAAAGAGCTAAAATAGCTTTTTTTTATTCTACAGAGCACAAACTATTGCAGAGTAAATAAAACAGTGGAAAACATGTGAGATACTTAGTGCATGTGAGCCTGCACTATGCTGTGGATAACATTCAGTATTTGCTAACTGGCAACCATCTGGTGAAAATTTGGAGTAAAAAATGGTTCCTGGTCCTCGTTTCCTGCCCATTAAGTCAGTCAGGTTAATCAGTGTCAGCAGCAGGCAGAAGATTAAATGGTCTGTCTATGTAATTAAAACTTTGAGCTTTACTGGTTTTCTCAGTCATCATTTTATTTGTTACAGAGACCTTATCCAGAGCCGTTAGAAATGAAAAAAAAAACAGTTTTTTTTTTAAAAAAAGCTGATATTATTACACCTGGATGGACTGGCGACCTGTCCAGGGTGTACCCCGCCTCTCGCCCGTTGAGCTGGGTTTGGCTCCAGCCCCCCCGCGACCCCGCTCTGGGATTAAGCGGAAGAAAATGGATGGATGGATGATATTATTACACTGCTTAATAGATTTTCACCTTAAAGCTACTAGTTTTACATGAGTCACAAACATCCAAATACACAGCCCAAACACACATCTCTCACCATATTTACATGTGATGCTTTTTTACATGACCACAAAATGAGAATTAATATAAACGTGTAAGTCTGTAAACGTTCTGTTACTGGCAGGAGATGTGATGTGCTTCTACAGTGTTAGCACTATAGGGAAACTCAACCCACGTCGTTGACTCCATGGTTACAATTACTGCACTGTTGCTCCTGTCTGGTGTGGTGAATATCGAAAAAGCCCTATAAAAATTGGTTTGCTCCACCTGTCATCTCACAGGAGTCCAAACTGGCTGCTCTGGATCCATATCCGAGTTTCCCAGCCAGCGGAATTGACTCTTGTGTCGATATACCGGTAAACTTTACTCACTCAAGTGAGAAAAATACAGGCGGTGGTTGTTAATGACAGAATAAATCCAGGAAGACATTCAAAGGAATTGATATCCTGACAATAACAACAGAGGCCAACTGTCCAGCAGAAGCGCTAGATTTATAGACTGCTTGGATGGCCTGTTTAGGCTATTAAGCCAGAAAGAGAAGAATAATTACCCGCTTTCCATTATCTCAGACGTTTTATGGTCACTGTTTAATCTTAATGTAACTTATCATAGCAGCACATAAAGTATAATATATTATCTGATATGTCACATGACAGGAAAAGCTCATAAATTAACCCTGACCATTAAATACCTGGCAATGGCTTCTAAAGGTCACGTTTAGATGGTTTTCTGGTAATCAGAACAGGTTGATCTGTGACTGTGCATCTTATAATGAGCACGTATTATAGCAATATAATTACATTTGCTAGCATTATAATGGATCAATATAAAGTGATATTTTAAAGCTGAACGTGTTACTTTTCTCAATGAAGGGGTATGAGTCAGATAATGATAAGGGGAGAGATAATGTTTAGCCAGGTAATGATTTTGGCACACTTACAACGCTGATTTTAAAGGGTTGTGTGTGGATTTAATGAAGAAACAGAACAGCTGAAATATGGTGAGTTTACTTTAAACAACACAAAGGAACGGGCAGCATTTCACAAAGATTGTATCAGTACTGAAACTGGGATTAATGTTGTTTCTGTGTACTGTGTTTACAGTAAAAGGTTTAATTTCCAGAGATGCATTTAGGCAAGGATGCAGCTCATTTACCAGATAACCTTTATAAGCCATTATAAGGTAAATGCAGGGTTAAATCAAAGAGAATCAAATCAAAGAAGTAACAAATCATGAAATATGAATATGAATTGCTAAATATAATTACAATTCAACAACTGATTTTCACAATAAAAAGATCAATTTGTTGAGTTTGTTGCAATTGCACTTTTAAAAATATTAAGAAGGAATTGCAAATGAATATTTATTCATTTTTATATACTGTGATTTGTACGTACAGTGAAATAATTCCTATATTTGGTTAAAATCCCTTTTATTGCCTTATATTTAAAAAGGCACTTTCCTTTTATATTTTTCCATCTTCTATCCCTTCTGTGCCAGATCAGAAAGGCATTTATTATCTACATTTCTGTGCCAGTTTTAAAAAACTGTACTTCTCAGCTTCTTTTTCCAGCCCAGAGCATCACTAAACACAGATGTGTTTCGGACTATGGGAAGGTATCGTATGTCAAAACGTTGGTAAACATGCACCATGGCTGATTCAGGAAAAAAACAGGAGGAACAACGAAGGAAAGATAGAAAGTTATAGAGCACGTAAAAGACGAGAGTCTACACTGGACTGACTTTTACTGTTTGGAAAGAGCTCAGAGAAGAGAAAGGTGGAAGGCAGGATCCTAAATTAGCTGCTATTAGCTGAGCTTAACTGAAGATTTACTGAATAAACTGATTTTTTTCCATCTTGTGCTGTTTTATAGAAGGTTGTTTGCTTCAAGAAGTCCCTGATATTTAATTAAATCCTGTGGTTGTCAGCACATAGATGCCCAATGCATCAGCACATCAGCCCGCAACCTTTCTCACATTGCAATCATAGGGAAAATAACTTCCTGAAAAACCATATTAAAGCTTGCTCCTCTTATACGACCATTAACTTTCAATTTGTGCAAGTACTTGAGAAAATCCACCGATTGGTGGAATAACGTTTGAGAAGACAGGGTACTTATAGAGCTTTAAAAGTGGTGTCAAATCAAATTAATGATCAGAATTGGTAAATGGACTTTTCCAGTCATGTTGGCCACTAAAGCGTCTTAGACTCCACAGTGCATTCACTCACACCCCGATGGGCCCAACGGGGGGCAACTTGGAATTCAGTGACTTCGTGTCAGGCTTACCCTGACAAGCCTGGAATAAAGTTCCCAACATTGGGGTTGAAAGACAACTGCTCTTCCTCCTGAGCTCCAGCAGCCTGATGGTGAGTGAAGACATACATCTTTATTAACAAAGCCCCTCTGAGAGAAAGAGATTAATTTAAACTGGGTTTGGTAATGAGAAACGTAAACAGTAGCACTTCATCATAACATGATCTGCCTCGCGAGCACACACATGAATATTTAACGTTTATTGCAGTAGTTCATAGCAACTCCTGCTGTGGAGACATCCATAACTGGTTTTAAAACAACAACAACAACAAAAGCATCTTTATGGAGACAAAAGGCTGCATTCACACTGCAGGCCCAAACTACCATGCAGTCTCCTCATGCACATAACAGTATTTAATAAATGCACATATACATTCTGAGTTTTAATAATTGCTTCATCACACTGCATAACTATATGGTACACTAGCTATTTTAAGGTTTAAAATGAGTTCCAATACCTGCTGTGCAACATACTACAAACACTTTTTAGCAGATATGTCATTATAGCTGTTACATTGTTATCAATCATTCATCAAATGTTATTGCTGACAAAAAGAATGATATACTTACTTCAGCATCCATTATAATGAAATGTTTGCATAAGTGCTAAACGAAATCATTAACATTATCATATAAACTGCAGTTTATATTCTCTTTATGGGAGAGAGAGTGAGGGAGGAAGTGGAGACAGGTGGTAAGAAAGTGCTGACAGGGCGGAGGAAGACATGGAGTGAAAAAGAGACAGGGAGGAGTGACCATTGATAGTGAATCAGTCAAGGATCTTGAGAGATCAATCAAGTGGCTCCAAGTGTCTGGCTTCTTCCTGGACAGTATGGGGACAGGCTGAGATCAATGAGGAGCAAGACCCCTGGTCTGGTTCACGATGCAGCTCTAGAATAATGAGTAGAGGGTAGAAACTGATATGACAGAGAGGTTCGGTGCTTCAGGCACGTCAGTGAGTTACACAGCTCCCCATAATACTGCTTAATGTTTTGAGGCAACTCAGAGATGAAAGACCGGGGTTTATTAGTAAAAAAGAGAGAGAGAGAGTAAGAGAGAGACACATGAAAGCTTGCACCTATAGAAAGTGTGAAAACTAAAGTAAGACAGAAAATCTGTTCCAACCCTTCGGAGATACGGCACTAAGTCTAACTGGCAAACAGAATACAGATGAAGGTGGAAAACATACTCATTGGAATGCAAATCAATCGCATTTTCTTTAGAAGTATGAAAACACAACATGCCCAGATGATGATTTTCATTTCAATTACTATCATCACTCACTCTATCAATCCGGCTGTCCTCAGGGGTCACAGTGTTGTCCGTAAACTCACAAGCGGAGGCCGATCTGGCGAGACAGATTACGGCGAGAGAGGGAAGGCTTCGGTTTGGTTGTGCAGTTTCTTCCCACACGAGTCTTATCCCCTCCTTTTTTCTCCCGCTAATCGGTTTCTTTGTGTCTTTATGCAACGGGAGAAAATGGAGGTGTGCAAAATTTATGTTTCCCTTTATCAAGCAGCAGCAGGAGCCACATTTGCTTGTTTCATCTGGCAAACACAGAGGCATTGTTCCAGTAAACACCTCTTCAAGATTCAGAAGCATTTAAAAAGAATGACCCAAGCTTTCCTGCAGGGCCTCATGCATTCAGCATCAGCTTCACTTGTTTAAAAGATCCCGATGCTTGTGTTATATAGAGATCATGACGCAATCAGATTTCCATGCACCTTGTAATTTTCAAGTGGTAAAATCAATGCCTTTCTAACCTTTTCATGCTCTAAACGGATTAGAGGAGAAATCCATTTCTATGACTTAAAGGCATTACGTGCAGTGATCAGACTTAAGTGGCAGATGAGATTAGACATTTGCCTGCAGTTCCTCCAATCTTGGATCTTTATTAAATATCAATTTTTCTTTTAATGCAATAGAAGCCAGGATGAACAATACAGTCTTGAGCAAAACTTCAAGAAACAATTAATATATTCCTTCTCCATCCTGCTGCTCATTTAGGACTGAAACTGCCAAGCTTATTCATTTGGACATGACTGACCTGTACCAAACATAAGCTGTACTCTAGAAACACCTCAAGGATGGAGAGAGGTTGACAGAACAAGCTCTGGTCTATCTACAGACTAGTTTCATATCTCAAGTTCTTCAGTAATGACCTGCACTCAGCATGGCCCCAGCATGAAACTAAGCATAAACAGCGACAGCCAGCCCATAACAGCTTAAGTCTGACCACTACTGGGGCAAAGCCTGCCAGAAGAAACCCCAGCAAGTATATAAAGAGCAGGAATCTTCAACTGAGTGACTAAAGGGATTGAGGGTGATCCCACACTATAATTCTCCGTCTCACTATCTGAGTTATGGAGGATGGAAATGACGCTAAATGCTCTAAAGGCCCAAAATGGAAAAGCAGTGATTTTTTCTCAGAGGATGTGGGTGTCGTACTAAGCTGCCCATTTAGAGATTATTCCTAAAGCATGTCTGTTTGTACAGCGCATGCACACAGAGCTGTTGATCCTGAGAAACAAGCTTCCACTTTGTTGGCATCTAGTATGAAGTATGAAGCAAACCTCATTGCTGTAGTCCTGCAGTTTATTGCAGGTCTACAGCTAGGCTCTCCAGCCTCTGTAAAGCAACACCAGGCTGACAAATGCCTGAGAGGTGATAGTGACAATGAGTGAAAGTACGGAAACACCCAGAGGAAAAACAATCCTGGACTGAATCCTTAAATAACCTTCTATAGCAGAGTTGTCAACACCTGCAAGCTGGAGAAATTACAGGAAAGATTTCACTGTTTGTAGGGCTGCGGAAAGTTATTAAAGGCTTATGGCTAAAACAAGTTATGGGAAGCTAAATAATGTAAACTCAAGAGAATGCAGTAATTATCAAGGGGGCTATGCACTGCGGCTGATGAAGCACTACTTACAAAAGTCTACTCAAATGGATCACCAGATTAATTTACATAGATTTCCAGTCCACTGATTATAGCGTGCATACAGTGAAGACAACATAATCATCTTACATTTATTTCTCTTTCATAAGCGATTGCTTCATCTTTAAATATAAAAGGGAGATGAGCAACCCTGGCAATCACACTTACTGTAAACAGGTGCAAAATCCAGCAAAACTCCAAATTCATTTAGTTTAATGTTTTATATCAGCGCAGAAAACCGGGACAGCAGTAGCTCAGGAGAAACAACTGCCACATAACAGCTAGGAAGATGGGTCCTTTTCCTGACAACATGGCAAAATGTCCTCGGGCAAAAACACTGAACCTCAAGTTGCCTCCAGTTGTGTCATTACGGGTTTGAATGTATGTGATAAAAAAACACTTAGTATTTAATACAAGTGCTGCGTGAGTGTGTGTGAATGGGTGAAAGTGACATGTAGTGTTAAAGAGATTTGAGTCAACACATGACTAGGAAAGTGCTATATAAGTACAGTCCATTTAGCAATGATGGGAAAACATGCGGCTGCACGGTGGTGCAGTTGGTTAGCACTGTGGCCTCACAGCAAGAAGGTAGCTGGTTCGAGCTCTGGCTGGGGCGGGGGTCCAACCAGGAACCTTTCTGTGAGGAGTTTGCATGTCTTCCCTGTGTTAGCATGTATTTTCCTCGTGTTAGCGTGGGTTCTCTCTGTGTTAGCGTGGGTTCTCTCTGTGTTAGCGTGGGTTCTCTCCGTGTTAGCG
>JBAMHV010000010.1:24378057-24393513 GCA_037177535.1 Pseudomugil gertrudae
TTAGAGTTAGGTGGTCCGTGAGTTTGTGTTGTAAAGGTTAAATGGTCCTTGGACTGAAAAAGTTTGAGAAACACTGCTCTAAGGCACTATAACACGAACACAAAATAACACGAACATTATAAAACAAGTTATTACAAGTTATTATAAAACACTATAGATCATACATTTTTATTCCGTTTTCATTTAGTAGATATGGTGCAAAGAAATAAAGAAAGAAAATATTTTCAGACGAATTTGGATCGGATATGGAACGTCTTCAAGTTACGCATCACGCAATGTCCGACAACGTCAAAGTAGTGAGCTTCAGTGTTCGAACACAACAACAGAATGAGGGCGCTATGTAACGTGCCATGTAGTCCAGCCCTATGTGGTAAATGAGGGGTTAGGGCAGGGGTAGGTCCTGCAAGTGTTAGGACTTTCCCTGCTGAAACACACCTGATCCATATAAAACCTAATTAGCAGACTTGTACAGCACTTATCACACTCTACACAAGTCTGCTAATTACTCACTGATTTGATTCAGGTGTGTTTCAGCAGGGAAAGTCCTAACACTTGCAGGACTGCGACCCTCGAGGACCGGAATTGCCCACCCCTGGGTTAGGGCACAGGGTGCACATTAGGACACAGCCCTTAACATCAAACTCTGCACAAGTTTGCCAAGTACCCGTTGATCTGAGTCCGGTGTGACACCGTACAGAAACTCACAACATTTGCAGGAATTGTAAATAGTGAATGACTTTCACTTATAAAATGCTTTTTCTCATCCCTGGATGACCAAAGTGCTTTACAGATCCTGCTATACACCCTTTCACGCACACATTCACACACTGATGGCAGCAGATCTGCTAGGAGCTAGCCCACCAGGAGCAACTGGGGGTTCAGTCTTTTGCTCAAGGACACTTTAACATACAGACTTCAGACGCTACGACCCTCTGATCAGGGGTCGGTCACACTACAGCAAATAAAAATGCCTCACTCTAAGAGAATAAAAGCATAACTTATTTCAGTACGGTGATATACTCATATGAATGTTTTTGAGCAATGACCATAGATTTTGTTCCACACTGCAGCTTTAAGCTACACATGTTATCAGCCCTTGTGGTATTTAAGGTTGCTACACCTTCAGCTGAATATGACTTCAGACTAAATGGTGCCTGAAATGTTCATAATGTACGATAAAGGTATTGTTTTCTCCAACAGTGCATGCCTGATATTTACTTTTTATTCTTCGCTGAATAGAGGATGGATCTTTTTAAGAGGCAGTCAGCTGGCATCTCAGGTCATTTTCAACAAACCATAAAGTATGGCATAATTCTATCAGTCTCCCATGTAGCTGGTATTAGGCCACTGGCTGTGCACCAAATCACCCTGATCCCTCTGCAACCTGCCAGCCAACTCTGTCCCCTCATATCTAAATGGTTTTCTGCCCTTGTCTCTCTCCTCCTACTACTTAGTGCTCAGGGCCTCTGTGAACTCCACTGATTGTCTCGAGGTCAGCTTTGGCCATTTACTGGGTTGCCATGGTGACTGAAAATGAAAGCCTTTCCATAATTATTAATGACAAAAAATATTTTAGACAATAAGTTGAAATACTAAAGATGAGGGAAGCCATAGCAGCCAGTCAGTGAGAGATCAACAAGACTGATTAAAGTAATAAGACTCTACCCCGACACACACTCACTCACTATTTTATGCAACTCAAGATGGATCCATGCAATTTCTCAGATAAAGACCAAGTATGTCTAAAGTTTTCAGCTTACGGAGTGTAACCATAACCTTGTATGCAATTGTACTGATCAACATAATATGCATGCACACGCTAATATTTAGTGTGTGCATGCATACAGTTTCATAGTTTCCAGTGACATCCAGAGAAAGCAGCTTCAATCACAGCAGAAGAGATAAGGGAGCTATGCTGAGCTGCTGCAGAACCACTACTGTCATAGCTGATGCGTCACCGGGGGAACAAATTAGAGCGAGCACACAGGGGCGACATGCGTCCCCGATCCCCCGCTCACCCATTAGCATGCATTTGTAAACAAAGAAATAGCAGCAACAGGGATTGTGGCACCAGGCAACGCGGTGTCGTGCTGTTAGCAAAAGTCAGAACCAAACAGAGCATCTAAATGAGGTGAGGGCTTTGGAGGAGACCTTTCTTTGATAATTCATCCATCTTCCGCACTCCTGACAGTTGAGCTGCTATACTGGGAGACACTGAGTGAGGAGCCTGGGATAGTCTGCACTAAGCCTGCAAAAGACAAGTAGAAATGATAAACTTGAAACAGCAATGTTCAGTTTTCATGTCTTATGGCACCAAGCTATGGGAGCCGCACAGATTCAGAAGGGAAATCTTTACTTTGTGGGGAGCAGAGCAAAAAAGAGCCGAATTTCTAATGTTTAGGAATACAGAAGAATAAAGAAGGTTAAGTTTAGTGCAATTCAGCACATAAATGTAAGATCAACCTCGAGGTAACCTCGCCGTTTAGAAGTTTTCCCTTTTTGTCTCCGACACACACTCCTCTTCATTTCCCTCCCTCCTGACACCAGAGACCATCTCTACACACCTTGTATCTTTTCTTCTCTTTCAATCACTCAACTCAGCCATCTAAAGCATTAGCTGCAATTAATACATGAATATGGTCTCCATGTAGAACCCTAGTGGTTATTATCCTCCACTAAGTATCTTATTATCATCATCATCTGAAGAAGTCATTACTTTCCTGATCTCATCACCTTTGTGTTGAGAGAAAGGGAGACAAAGGAGGAGGAGTGGTGAAGGTAGGATGGCAGATGAAAAGGACTGAACAGGTGCCTAGAAAAATGGAGGTGTTGCTGTGGAGAAGAGGTTATGACATGCGAGTAAAAGATGAAAGAAGACAGGAGGTAAAAGAAGGCAGAGCCAGGAGGAACAAGACAGAGGGACACTCAAGAGAAAAAAGGAAGAAGTGATGTTACATAGGAGGAGGAAAGGGGGGGAGGGGAGATAGGAGAGGAAGAGGAGGTCAGAAACAATAATAGCCTTGTCTTATCACTGTACAGTGATAAATTCCTTTCTCTTCAGGGAGTCTGTGCCCAGGCCGGGGCCAGGCCCGATGACAAACCACCTCCACCCTACACTGCGGTCCCTGGCTATTTATGATCAGGCAACTTCTAAGAGCCAGCTGGGCCTCAATTTGTCTTGGGTTGCTTGTCACACTTGGAACCTGGTGAATGAGGCCACTCTGATGCATCTTGTCGCTTCTTACTTTGCACTTACATCTGACAGACCCTTCAGAGCAACATCCACCAGTAGCGACTCACTTTTGTTGACCTCTCTGTCAACTAACCATGTGTGATAGTGTGATGTACATTGCATTAAGTCAATAGGATTACAAAGCAAATTAGCTCATTTTTCCAAGTTCTTAAATGAAACATTAATCCAAACAAACCTCATTACACATAAGTTTACATGTTGGTGCTGCAGAGAGAACTGCATGGTCAGCGCCTCTCTAATGAACAGTCCAATTACTGCCCTACTGTGCAAGTACAGTTCATCTATTTTTAGGACCAAGAAACTAAGTTAGTTATGTTGCTGTGAAAAGTTTTTACGACCCAAAACAGGAAGTGTTGCAGTTTATCTAAGTAAAAATAATTACATAAAACTTTAAAACCCCAGTGTGTAAGAATTACTCGCATCTAGCGGTGCGCTAACTGAATGCAAACAACCGCCTTGCTGTTTAAGCACGTTATTAACACTACCAAAGTCACAAATGTGAAAATGTCAACATTTTGTACAAGTTGAATCAGATGATGAGGTACAGAATGTTACATTACTGTTTCGTTAGTAATGCTGATTGCTAATAGCTAATGTCATTGTGGGAAATCTTGTGACTGGAGGGAGGTCATCAGTCCACATACAACTCAAATCAGCTAAATAAATAATGAAAAATAAATAAATAAATCAAATAAATGATGAAACACAAGGAGAAATACGACTGAAAGAAGAACACAGTTGTTTGCTGGTATAACTTCTGTGAAACAGCAACTAAAAACTGTTGCAGCTGTAAGCTAACTTACAAATTAGCATCTCTGTCATTTTATATTACAAATAACAAATTATCTAACTGAAATGGGAAGATAAAGAAGTTGCTGGACTACCCTGTCCCGTTTCTAAAATAAAGCAAAAATAGTGTCTCCGCATGAGTTTCTCTCCTTGATGAGTTATCTCCATTAGGTAAACGCTACACTGATGTAGACTCATTTTCTCTTGGTTATTTTTTTATTTATTTTTTTTATTCACTAATTTTACTTCCCCTCACGGGAAAAGAGTATGCTTCTCCATCTCAATGGAAAATAGCAAGTATAATGATCCACGGTCGTCTTTGCTGGTGCCCTTCTGCTAAAATGCAAAGCTGACAAGTTTGTCTGCTTATGGCTACCCTACCCAAAAACAGTGATGCAACATGGCAGCATGGATGTCTCGCCATATGTATTTAGAAATAACTCGTTATAAGCTATGAGCTTTCATTTGGATACAGTAGTGATTAAACTTAAATACCTACATTTTGTTAATAAAAAACAAATGTGCACTGTACCTTTAAGACACAAAATGTATAAAAGTATGATACAATCAATAGTCCATTCGCTGCTGCACATTTCCCAATGCTAATCCGGAGTCCGTCACCAAGGACAAACAGTTCTAATAAGCATGATAAAGTGTATTGCCAAGCAATTCATTTCTGCAAGCAGCTGCAATTGTTTGCGTTTTGTTTCTCATGCTGGTTTATCCGTTTGCATATTTCTACTTTGCATAAATTATTCACCCATGTTCCTTTTTACATCCTCCAGTGACAACAGAGGCTGGTCATGCAGCGAATATGAAGGCAAAATCTCAATCCACTGATCAGCATCACTGATGATAGTTTTATAATGAAAATGAAGATGAAAAAGGAGGTTTATAGAAGATGCACATTGAGCAGTAAAGACTAAAAAGAAAGAGTTTAGCTAGAACAATGTTCTATACACTATTCTACACAGTTAATGTGGTTTTATGAGTTAATTATCCCATATCCTGTTTTCAACTGTATTCCTATCTTGATAACAGTATTTATATGGTCATCATTCCTCAACTGAAAAAATCTTGTCACAGCAGAAAGGAAATGAAGGATCACATCTCCATGCAGCTTGGTGTTTGGATTACCTCTATGACTTTATTTCAGATTGATAGCACATGTCGTGGTGAGATGACATACTTGAATGACAGAAAGAAAACCAGTGGAAAGTTAATTAGCAGCTTTGACATGTAGGACACACAATCTTCCTCATGTATGAACATCAGTGAGTGAAAAATGTGTTGCTTTCTGGGATACCAGCACAAAATGATACCATTACGTGCTTCCACTACAGTATGACACTGCCAGGTTCACTTTGTATAATTGTGTGTGAGCAGAATGCGTAGGAGCCCCGTTTTCCTTACAATTCATTTTATGTTGTGTTTAGCAGAAACTTCCTTTCTTTCACATGTCAAAGGTTCTTCTTTAGTGTGGTACCTGCTACATATGTTTCACCTGAACTTAGAAAACACATTTGGCCTCAAGCACAAAACTGCTTTTGAGTTCTGTCTCAGAAAGATGTGCCATAGAAATGAACTAATCACAGTTAGACCTTATCAACTATCTGTTTTTCAGTAAGTGCAGAAGAGCAAAGGAAACCAGTTTCTGCTTTATTCCAGACCTCAAAACATAACTAGAATTGAACTCAACATAAAAGTACATATCTTTACCAGTGGACAAAAACATTATCTCTACTCTCCTGCACATTTTGTCTTTCATGCCACATTTTGCTTCTAATAGTAGCTCTATAGTATATATAATGGATAATCATGGTGCCATGGGGTTTATTATTCCATAAAATGCATTTAGGAAACAACACAGCTCTTCAGATTCTGTTGAAATGCCATGTCATGCTGTCATGCTGTTTGCAGCCATTACATTATAATGATAAAAAATAAGATTGATCCCAAGAAATGTAGAAAACATTCAGATTCCTTTAAAAAAATGTAAGTTATGTCTGCATAGATCCAAAGTCATGTAATAAATTACCTTCTGTGAACCAAGCAAACAATCATATTTATAGAGACGATAGACGTCAGCAGACACGTGGTCATTGTGTAGGTAATTGTTAATAGGAATTATTGAGGGAGATGACATTAGTGCAAAAACATTTTCAATGTGTTCATTTGGACAGATGCCCAGCTTGCACAGTGTCTGAGAACAGACCTGGCAGACAGGGCCTTCGATCGATGCACAACACTTTCCCTGCATGCTGTCAGAGCCACATGTAGCATCTTAATGCAATATTCAGTATGAAAAGGGTACGTTCAGGAGACAAGCTTAAGTCAATAAGAAACATTAAAATATTATAGGGAAATTATGAGCTTCTATAAGGTAAAAAAAAAAAACATTCACTCGCACAATTTACTGTAAAAATAACAGCCGTATATCATATTCTACTAATAAAGATGTTTTCAAGGCCTTGGACGGCTGCAGTGAAAGATGTGTGCAGAAAGAAACCTTGCTATTCTAATAAACTCCTAATTAAATTATACACAGAGATGCTCGAGAGCTTGTTACAGACATGACTCTTCTCGTGAAATATCCCTTTAAATTGTTTTTTGTCAGGGAGGAAGGAAAGAAGTCAAGATTGGTAAGAGATTATATTAAAAGAGACAAGAGAGATGTTGCTGTTTATTCACCCATGACCGATATGCAATGTGTTGTGTGACCCATATTTGAACTCTTGTCACTATGCAGCTCATGTCCTGCTATGAATTCATAAATTCCATATGTTTAGAGAGATTTAGTATTGGTTAAATACGTAATAAATAATTTTTTGAATTAACCAATTAATGAGTCATTCTGAGCCTTTGCAAATGCTTATGTTTAATTCCAGAGAGAAATACTGAGCAACCTACAGTATATATCTCTTCATTAAGTTGTGAGAACCTTTTTTGTCATAGAGAGCATCCTTCCAACTTTGAAATACCCACAGAAGAAAATAAAACTTGGATCAGATTAAAACACATATGACTCATCTTTCCAACAGCACTTATACCATGTGTTTATGGAACTGTGAGGAGTCTGAATGAGTGATGTCTTACATGCAAAAATAAAATGTTAGATTGTGTGTGCAAAGGATTCTTCCTGAACACAGAAATGTTCAGTGCGGTAGAGGATAAATATTCTATTCTATTTATCCATTTTCTACCGCTTATTCCTTGAACAGGGTCACTGGGGGGCTGGAGCCAATCCCAGCTGACATCGGGCGAGAGGCGGGGTACACCTTGGACAGGTCACCAGTCCATCACATCTATTCTATTCTTTTCTATTCTATTCTATTCTACAGTCATTTTGACACATACATTTTGGAAAGCTATTTTACATACTCGCTTCATGCGTGTGAAGATCTGAGCCAACGCAGTGCACAAAGTTTCTCACAGGGTGGTTTACACATTCCTGTATTTATATATATTTACTTGTATGTATAAATCCTGTATTTTGTGATTATAACTGTTTCTCTTTAGTCATGCCTGATAATACTCCATACCAAAAAGAGAAAAGCCTTTTCTCCTTTTAACCTATATAGCAAATAAAGACTCATAGAAGGGGAAATAAAAGCTTAGGTTTGTTAGGGAACATCTTTCACTGTCCTCATGGCACATCACAGTCTGTAGACCCTTCCAGTCGTCTCCCTGGGCAACCAGTCATGCACCCTGTAGGAGGATTTAAAGTTAAAAACTATTGCCTTGGGCAAACACATTGACCTGAGCATGAGCTGGAGGCAGATAGACATATTTTTTTCATCTGTTACCCTTAGCAACAGCAACCACACTTCCCCACTGTCTGCACCTACTGAGGAGACAAAAACAAGACCTCCCCTGAGCCCTGAGTTTGTATTAACCTGACAGAATTGCTTTATCCTCTTTCCTTCAGTCACACTGATGTTCTACCTATCTCTGCCTCTGCAGGCACCTTTCTGAATGCTTATCATTTTAATAGTCTTCATTAGCTTAATGGCTGTTTAGCAAATTCCTGCGTGTGCATCTTTTCTTCTGTTTACAGTATTACATACAAATTACATCAATTTATATTTGATACAATATTGCATAAAATCATGAAATAGGTTTAGAGAATTCCAGCACTATCCAGGCGATCAGTGACCAAAGTAATTGGGCAGCTCATGAGTAAGACCAAACTGATCTGACTCACTTTAATAGGTATTACAGTCTCCAGAGCTCACCACTATCCAATTAAGCTCAGCCCTTCTCCAGCAAGCTCCTGAAAGACTGATCAGTCCTTCACGTATATTATGAAAAGTGCTGCAAAAGAAGAATGGAAGACATTAATGCTAAAAACAACAATGCATTCTGCAAACAGTGGGCTTCGTGAGAGGACGCTTTCTGAAACTGGTTATGCAAAGACCAAGGAAAATCAAAAGCCAGACAACACCTGAGCGTAGGCAACAAGAGTGTGCACAGACTAACACTGCTAAACACGTCTACTACGCATGAAGGACAGCAGGGGACAGAGGACACAGGAGACAGTGCAGCATGACAAAAATAGAAGGACTAACGTGTTCTGTACATATAACATGCAACATGCCGTGCAATGTAAGCATTTTTTTTAAAATCAAAACAAAAATGTAGCAAGCTTAAGGTAGTGGACAGAATTATATTAAAGCAAAATACAAACAAAGAGCCAAAAAAATGGCAGGAATGCAGGAGAAGCGAGGCAGAATGAGCAAGATAGCAAGAGGCAAGAGGACAATGGCAAAAATAATGAAATGAGAAAGAGGGTGACCTCAACCAGCCACTTGTCAGACTGCACACACACACACACACACACACACACAGGCACACACACTCACATATACATTAACACAGAAATACATTACAAGGGAGTGTGTGTTTGTAAAGCAGTGCTCTCTGTTTCATTACACCCCCATTTCCCCCTCCCCAACTAATACCCAGACAGAAGCCAGCGATAAGGAATGTACACACGCTCCTCAGTACACAACATCTCATTTGAGCAGAGGAAATTGGAAAGAAAAAGAGAAAGAAGTAGAGCGAAGAGGTGAGAAGGAGAGCAGATGAGGGGTAGAGGGACTGGGTGGAGAAGAGGAGGACAGCAACATCGAACAGATAAGGCTGAAAAAGGACAGAATTTGAGAATGAGTGAAGGAATGAGGGAGGAAGTGCAGTGTTGGTGAAAGGAAAGGGATGAATGGGGGATTGAGAGTAGATGGACTACGAGGCAGAGGTAAGAGGAGATGCAAAACAGGATGCAATAGAAGTTAGAGGATGCAAAACAGCAGATGTATGCTTTTTCTCCGAGACCTACGAGCCTCTTTTTAGATTTTCCTGCATCAGGATGAAGTTCAGCAAAAAGTAACTTTGATGGTTTGCCAAAGACAGCAAATATGAAGAGCATCTTAAACTGGTAACGACAGCAACATTTCCCTCACTTGCATGTTTTTTTCTTAATTATCATGCTTTCTGAAGAAATAAATAAAGACAAGAAGGAAAGATGTGAGCGAGAGAAAAGAGGACGTACCGGTAAGAGAATTAAGATGTTTGCCTGCACTGGTGCCTGATTTCACGTCCATTTCTTATAACAGCAACAGGAACTGTCTGTAAGAGTTTTTTTCTTTTTTAAAGTTTATATTAAACCATATAAGCACCAGCCAAATAGCAATGAGGGTAAATATTCCCAGCTTTCTTGTGTTTTTGTATGACTGCAGAAAAATTGCCAGTATTTCGGTGCTCAAACAATGAATGCAGGCGTCACAAGGTTCACAGCGTTTCCTTATTTTAACTAAAGGTGACGTAATGATCCATTTACAGATCAATTAAGTTGCACTGTTAAACTGCAAATCAAATCCTAACAAAGGCAAATCTGTCTTTCATATTGTCTCTCACTGCTTCCTCATGTTCCTCACATTTACACACTGAAAGAAGATCTGATACCAACTCCAACAAAACTACTGAAGGCTGAACTGAGAGTAAATAAAAAACAAGGAAAGAGGAAAACAGCAGTAAAACAGTACATGACAGTCATTGCTCAAGACAACAGGCCAGTACTCACACTTCAGCCAGTACTGAGGCAGGGATTGCCAGTAATATTACAGTAAACATAAAATAAAACTGTGATGAGCTACGTCAAAGCAAATGACAGATTCCAAATTCTGCCAGACGCACAATAAATTCCCGGAAAGATCCCAAAAATTACTCACTGCAGCACATCCAGTCATAAAGAGCTCTGTCCGAATCACGGTCACCCATGCAAACAGGGTCAAACTACTAAGGAGTACAGCAAACACTGCGTGCACTGCAGGGTTCTTGTTATAGGCGTGCAAACATGATCACAGTAGTAAAGCGAGAACCGAGCATGCTAGCTGAGAAACGTATCAGACAAAGGCTGAGTCTCAATACATGTGCATAAATGTCAATGTAAACACACTCACACATAGTGCACAATGATTGAGATACAGCCAAAGTGTGCAACATTTTTAAAACACTGTTGTGTTTAAAGAATATAACTGTGGAAAATGACATAAAAACAGCGTTTGTTATTAAACCAGTTGCTGTGAATAAATAAAACTGGCTTTAAATCTTTGAAAATGTTCCATTTCCATCATTACTGTCCTTCATTCTTCTGCTCCCTCTCAGTGAAGCATCAATCACAGGCCCTCATGGTGGGCCGATACTGTCAAACACACACTTCCCAGGATGAATGGAGCACCTTCCCTCAACCCCTGACCATGCAAGCTTGACACCAAAAACCAGGTCAACCTCTCTGAAGATGAAGAGGTCTGATGATCATGGATGCAAAGCGACAGAGAAATACACAAACAAACTTACACACAAGGAAATGTGCACTTGCGGTTCACCTGTGTAGTCATTTATACCCCACTGCATGCTCGAGATGAAAAACAGAGGTTATAATTATTAAATCTGACATCAAACTAAATGGCAAAGTGATTCCTCTCGGTAATTTTCTGTTCATGCTCAACTGACTCCTTCACAATGAAAAGAAGATGGAGAGGAAAGAAAGATAACATCTTATTGAAATGTCTTTAGACAATCAAAAAGAGAAGATGTACCCTTATTATCAGACAACCCTAGAGCATGATTACTGTCTGAGCCAGCCAATTACATTCAAGCCATGTTTGCTGTTTCCTTTTGTGTTCTCTCAGCCAGCTGTGAAGACAACAACTGGCCAGATGATCCTGGCCAACTGGCAGGGCTGATTAAAGAGGGGAAAAAAGAAAAGACCAAAGAAAACACAAGAGGAGAATAATGTCTCTTTTATTGGTTTTTGGAATAGCTTCAATTAGACAACAACAGAGGGTCAAGCAGAGAGCTTGTCTTATATGTGCATTATATGTGCACAACATTATCACTTAGACCCTTTCATTGAAGTCAGGAATGAATAGATGGAAATAAAGAGGCTACATGTAAGACACACAAAGGCTGGCAGGCACACACTTTCAGGTAGCACGCTCCTATTCACAAACACTCACAAAAAGGGCTTTGGAAAGAATTTAAACTCTCACGATGCCACTTAAGGCACTTTTCCATTAGACTCTACCGGCCCAGGCAGTACTATATTGTACTGGACTGCTTTTCCATTACAAGTCACGATCCTGTAATGTGGGAGGGGTCCCCCACACAACGCCAGTTTCTAGACCCTTTGCGTCTAGAAACTGGCAGAATAAAACTCTTGTGTTCTCTCGTCTGGACTCTATATTTAACACACCTCTAATTATGATGAGTGCTTCATGGTCTTGGTGGGTTTTTTTTCTTGCTTCCTGTATTTCTTGCCACCATCATAGCCAGTATGAAGAATGCTTCTAATTGTGCCGACGCTTTGCTTTAAGGATTGTAGACAGACACTAAGATCCTGACCCCTCTGATTCCCTGCTACCATGGATCAAGGATAAGCAGTTGGCTTAGCACAGACTGAACCAAGTCATCTATACAAAGCTATAGGGCAGGGGTCACCAAATTCAGATGTCTTGGGGCAGAGTCCTACAGGTTTTCAATGTGTCCCTGCTCCAACACACCTGACTTAAATTAAATGGATCCCCCAGCCTAATAAGTCTGCACAATGAGTCATTAGTTTGAGCAGGAATGTATTTAAAAACTGCAGGACCCTGTCCTGCAAGCCTAAAGTTCCCAGTGGGTCAGGATTTAGGCTTATCTGCTGTAAAGCAAACCTAAAAGAGCAAATCTCAGCATGTTTTAAGCAAAAATCAACAATTGGGGAAATATATAAAATCCAAACATTTTTCTACATCAGACATCAAATAAGCCAAGTTTTACTCTTGTTGACAGGGCATCATTAAACGCTTTGCTCCCCTCTGAATTGCTGCTGGTCTGCGTTAAAAGACATCGATTTCCACACCACCTCCGCAGAAAACAAAGAATGAAAAAAGTGTCACACAGAAACAAGTCCCCATTGATTAGAGAAACGCTGGCATGTATAGCCCGACACGAGGACGGTTATCTCCTTCCTCTCATGGCGAGGGTTACTAATCAACTTGACAAGCCACAAAGTGCATCAGCAGAAATACAGGATACAATATTCTCAACATGTGTGTGAGAAATGCTGACGCGGCTCTACAGCTAGAACGTACAGAATTTACCTTTAATTTCTAAAAGTGCTCCAGGACAGCTGTGAGCTCCATGAACTGATCGTATCAAAGACTCATCATGTTGAAACATCATGCAAACAAAGTAAATGAACTTTACTTACTTTACTAAAAAAGTTTAGTTTTACTGACTTAAACCTGAGTAAGTGTGGCCAAAAATGCATCTGACCTGCCAGTTATTATTATCAGCTTGTTTACATAAGCGCATGCTGCAGGTTTTCAGTGAACACCTCATCCACATCATGGTAGGAAATGTCTTTTATCAGTAAACTCTCAGAGAGCTCTTAAGCCACTGGATGGCATGAAATGCATGACTGGGTTTAATATCCGGTGCATCTTTTTTCACTTTTAAAAGTCCAAATGAAGCATTTTGTGTTAAAGATTTTTTCATTTTTTTCTTTCAATTAAAAATAACTTTGCCTTTCACTTTGAAGAAAAAGAAAAAACATTATGGATCTATAATCTGGTGCATAAAAGGGGGAAAGACTGCAAATACGTTCCTGAATGTTGTAACAACAACAAAAATAACAATAAACTTGTAAGATGATTATTGTATTCTGCAAGTTCATAGCAAAAGATCCCCTTCTAAAATAGAAAAGGAAACTTCTGAATAAGGAAAGGTCAAAAAGTCTCTAAACAGCATCCAGACATGTGGATGAGGACCAGAAACCCCTGATTTATCTGTAAAACTTGTCACATAAGGGAGACAAAGACACAGACAGAGCATGGGATGTGGACTGTTTGCTTAAACAGCCTTTAGAAGCAGCACATGAGACAACGTTACAACACAGAAGTCCGTGCAAACAGTTCAGCATCGTTTCAGAGCTCCCACGGTTTCATAAACTTATATTGCATCAAAATAAGTAATACAGGGTCAATATGCAAAAGAAAATATACTTTTAGTTTATTACTTTTCTCTGCTGTTCCACATTAAACCCAAGCAATTCAATGTGTCACACAAATCCTAAACAGTGTATTTGTCAAAGAGCTTACACTGTTAGCACATACTGGGACAGTATTCATTGTAGAATTATTGAACACAGCATGATTTTAAAACAGGACTTTTAATATTAAACACAAAGGTCACAACAAATTCAGTTCTACAGCTTTGGGTTTAAAAAATCTCTCTTTTGATGCCTTTTTGTGTCATTTTCTGCATTTATTAAAGCCAATGCCGGAGCTTTTTTATTAAATCACACTTGGGCTCATTTTTTTTCTCTATTAAATAAAAGTGCAGCTAATAAAAGCACCACGAGGAACATGTCATTGTCCCATTGTGCTACCACAAGTCCTCAGTTACATCAGCGGTTCCTTCCTCTTGCACATGCTGTGTTGTTGTGCCACCCAATGTGTGGGGGGAGGAGAGACAGCAATGGGCCACAGAGGCCAAACCCAGCGGGGAAATCAGAGCTTTCTCTCTTTGTGTGATTCAATATCACGCTTGTGTACCCATGAATGAATGCCAAGACATTTGAATTCAGAGCCAAGGAACAAGCCACTGCCACGTACGGCTTTAACGAGGAGCAGACTGTGGGAGAGTCGCGGTGCGTTTCAATGCTCATAAGCAAACACATGCGCACACACACTTATGAGCAGGGTTACTTTTTTAAATGGGAAATCTAGTATACATTATGAAAAGGAGAGCAGTGAGAGTGTAAACAAACCCTAAATGCTGCTGGAAAATAATGGATTTTACCATCAAAACCCTTTTAGTTGTAGAAAGCTGAAGACCTCAAGCCAGTCAAACAAAACTTTAAGTGACTGCCAGAACGTCACCTTATGTGAAAGAGTTTTTAAACTCGACTTTCTTCTACATTTAGAACAGCCTGCTGCACAAAACCTCTACCCCTTCTGCTCACTCTCACTGACAGTCCACACGTCAGTGCGCATATCTGTCTGTCCTCCTGCTGCTCTCAGCTTGGCGAGCGAGGACGAGAGTGGACTTGTGAATTAGGAAATTGGATTATGAGATGGAGAATTCACTGAGCCCCATATTGTCTGTCAGATACGCCTGAGAATATTGGGAATGGGAGAATATATTATTTGGGAAAAAAGAAGTTAAGCAACTATTCCACTGGCAGGCTGGAGAATAGAATAAGTGGACTCTTAATGTGGTGGTAAAGAAGCTCTAGCACAACAAAGAACAGATCTGCAGGAAAAGTATCACCACAGTTAAGAGTTATGCGAGTTGTCTGTGATTGTTTTTTATGAGGTTATGACTGGATTCTTCACCAGTCAAAAAGCTGTAAAAGCGATTGCAAAGCGTAGCAATAGAATATACCTCTTTATGATCAGAGTTGCATGACTGCCACAGCAGCGTTTGGGCTTTGGCATTCACCCATTTGCCCAAATTTGCTCCTCCATATCAAAAGCAGCCAAATGAAAAGAATTGGGCATCTGGTTAGGGTGCTTCCTGGTTCCATCCCTTGGGAAAGCTTTCCAGTTATGTCCCACCAGGAGGAGGCCTAAGATGCACTGAAGAGACTACGTTTTTAGCAGGGAGTGCCTCAGGATTCCCCAGGGGAGCTTTAAAGGGGACATTTCATGCTAAATCCATGTTTTTGTGCACTTTTGAGTGTTTAGGAATGCAGAAAATGTTAATTTATTCCTTTTGGATGCTGCACATATATATTTATATTCTTTTTGGTCATATTTTTCAGTCTGATTAATTTTCTCTATTATGTTTTTTTTACATCACAGTATTTGCTGTGGGTCTGCCAAATATGGTCGTGGACTTCCTGTAATCAATGTGGTGAATCTGATACG
>JBAMHV010000010.1:24433137-24461928 GCA_037177535.1 Pseudomugil gertrudae
ACACAAGTATGCTGCTATTTTTATTTTTATTATCTTATTTAAAATCCCAACATCCTTTCATTCTGTTCTATTTTATTCTATTTCATAAATATTAAGACTTTCTTCTCCTAATGTTAAATGATGCAGGTACAAAAATACATTATACTGTACAATTATGCTGTGTATAATTGCACACGTGACAAATAAAACCCTCTTTGACTTTGACTTAAGATGGCTGTTTGCATTGAGTTTTTGTCTTTCAGCACACACACACACACACACACACAGACAAGGAGAGAGAGAGAGCTGTTTGGGCTAATGCTTTTATGCTTTATTTGGTTTAGACAAGTCTCGACCTTTTCCTGGACCATTTTTGCAGCTTGACATGAACCACTGCGTGTAGGAAATGTCTCTATGTTTTGTATGTTAGGAGATCCTAAGGAGTGCAAACATCCGGGTTTATCAGAGCATCATAAAACGTCATTCATCCGATTGCTTTATCTTCTGCCATCCCTGCACTGTGGGTTCAGCTCTTTTCTCTCACAACTGCTTTTATCTTTGTGTGATTCAGCAGCTCACCTGGAAGCTCAGACACTGGTTGTCCCCTTGTTGGTCTGGATAGACATATTTAACTTAACCCAGTAGTAGATTACAGGGAACCATTTAACTGATTTCTCACAGAGACACGAGCTCATTGTAATATCTGTTTTCTTTTAGCTTTTACTGTGTCCATGTGTGTGTTTGTATGTAAATTATTGCAAGATTTTCTTGTATAGATGAACGAATTCACACAAATTACATTTTAAATGTCCATCCAGCACAGCTGATGATCACTAACGACCTTCATTATCACATGCCCTTTCCTTAAATGGCACGATGAGGTTGGCATTTTGTAGACTAGAATGAAAGTCTTGTCCATAATTAGAAGGATTGCCATAAAATGTTCATGCAATGAAGTTATCCTCTTAAAAACATTTATAACCCCTTCACTTTTCACCACACATCATCCTCAACTTAAAATGTTTCTTTGGAAACTAATACGTATGTAGTTCTGTTTGATAATTGTTACCATGAAAAACACACAAATAAAAAAAACATGCATGTGTGGATGCTACCTGCAGCCTGCGATGACCCCTCTCATATCAGTGTATTATCTGCATGTGCTCCTAATTAAATTATCTGTGTTTCATTAACAGTTCATATTCATCTGTGTCATTTTCTTTTTATTACATTTCAAATCGAGAGGGCTTTAGTATGTAAAACAGCAACTGTTACCAAGCTCATTTCCTCCTGTGAGACTGAGTCTCATGAGAGCACGTACACAGAAGCAGCAGTACTCATCATTAAGGGCTCATTGTGTAGGTTTGATACTTGAGTTTGCTTTTAGTAGTCAACTCCCAGAGGACAAGCTTTTTATACTGTCATCGAATCAATGAGTAAACAATTAAATCCAAGTAGCTTTAGGTTGCTAGATTGGAGCTTATGTTTGAAACAGTGGCTTTTTCTTCTTGGAAGATTCACAGATTGTGTTTTCTGTTCCTGTGATGGACTGGGAACCCATCCAGGATGTACCCCACCTCTCACCCAATGAGTTCACAGGTACCACAGTTCACATTACCTGCACTACAGGTAATGGATGGATGCTTTTTAAGGTTTGTACTAAACACAAAGAGGCCTAAAATAAATTAAAACTTTCAGAAATATATTAATACAATCCATAAATGAGAATGGTAAGCCATCAAGATGTAAGCTTATTATGTTTCATTGATCTCTGCTAGCACAGGTCCTTAAAAAGTGTGCTACTTGTGCACTCTTTTTCTTTATCTCTGTATCTGTATCTCTGTATCTTTGCTTCTGCTAATGCTGTCTTCAGGGTCACATGGAATACTATCTAGTGTTTATACACATGTAAAGGCCCTATTATTGCTGATATAAATGTATTTTGTACTAATCCAAGATGCTGTAAAACCATATTCTTTACATATTAGAACAGGCAGTAAAGAAACTGATCAGCCACTTTGTTGTCCAGACTTGACAAATAATATTAAATGATTCCTTTTTGTATTTTACATCTCAGATTTATAGTATCTGTTTTTATACACAGTTTACATTTACATTAATTTCCTTTTGGTAATCAGATGTGCGATTGGCCCTCACTTTCACTGATTTTTCTCTCTTTTTTTGTGTGTGTTGTTCAGTGTTTCATCGCATTTTGTGGCCTTCTTAGATGCAACAACATCAGATGTCCACTAGAGGTCAGTATTGTACAAACTCTGTTTGAGCTGCAGAAAGTTTTGGGACTGTTCATCATTGATCGGCTCAGTCAGACATACAAATGCGTTTTTATACGTTGGTTTCTTGCTAAATCTCAAACTTATTTTATCTTATCTTATTCTTTCTATCCAAACCCTTTTTGTTCTGACTTGCTGGGAAAGCCTGAGCATATTAACAAAGTGCAACAGAATCTACAGAGCTTGTTTCACACAAGTGAAGGATTAAAACTTAATTTTCACATTTACTTGCAGCTAACTTTGACTATCTTTAAACTCAGTCTGAATATATTTTCTTGCCATAGCCCTACTTTTGCCTGGTGCATTACACAGCTGATGAAGGTCAGAGACATTTTTTAAGCATTAGGAGGTGGTAATGGCCTTTTCATTAAGATTACAAACATACATAATATTTTGTAAGGACAACTAACACTCCGACCCTGCCTGATGCTTTTAAACACTGAAACCTCTTTTACTTCTTCTTTTAAATGGTTTCCATGTAAATCTGTCCCAGAAAACGATGCACATGCTCAGCTGGTTTGAGGTCAGGTGATCAGCCTGGCACATTTGGTTTAAAACCAACAGAAAAAGTCATGTGCTGTTATGTTCAGGAAACCAGTTTGGTTTTGGCTAGGAATGCAAATAAAAAGCACCCATTAGACTGCAGATTTTGTATTAAATCTAGAAGGAAGAGAATCCAAATAGTCTGTTTTCTGTCTGACTGGAATTGCTGGTGGTTTCAGTGAAAGATGTCTGACAGCCTCTGTAAAAGGCGCTGCCTCCTCATCCTCAGACCTTGTGTGGTCTGGGAAGGATCTGGCAAACTGACGGAGGCAACAATCCCCCTTCACCCGGACGTTACTGTTCCTGACTACCACAACTTCATTTCTATAGACCCACCAGGACACTGGCAGTGTCAGGTTGCCCAGTTCAGATCAATTAAGCACCAACAGACGTCACCAGACCCTTCCGCCTCCTCACTGCTCAGCAAAAGCACAATAAGGTGGAAGTAGTTTGGAGTGAAGCCCTGAATAGTCAATCGAGGTTTTCAGCAGAAACCACAGGCATCTGTTTTTTGGGACTATGTTCCTACATGTTTCAGAGCATTTTCCATGACATGACACAGGATTTTACTCTGATGTAGACCTTTCACAGGCTTCACCGGTCTAACTTTGCATAAAGCGGTGTTGTGTAGAAATTAAATAACAAGGCTTTTTCTTTTCATCACAAGACTTTTTCTGCACATAAAAGCCACATTTGCAGATAAAAAGGAAAATAAAAGAGATGGAGTGTTGTTGTAAGGATTACAGGCTGCTGAAAGCACATTTTCCACCTCAGCGAGACAATAGAGCGCAGCAGTTACCAGAACAGAGATGCATGTTGTCCTGCAGCTCTTTCTGTTGTAATGGCACTTTAGCTGCTGAGGACCAGCACAAAACAACAAAGAGTTATAAATATCAGCTGACATTTTGAATGCAGGAAAGACCAGACGCCATTATATTAAAGTTGCATTGTAACTGCATTTATTTCTCAGATAGATATTCACATTCATTTCAGTTTCACTACAGCAAAGAAACTATGTCATCTCTACAGGCAGGGAAATGAACCACAAAGTGAAAATCACCAGCAACAAGGTAACAAGTTTTATAAAAATAAAAATAAAAAAAGGAAAATAAGGATATTCTTATAAAAGCAGCTCAAATGATGCATTAAAATGGGCATTTGACAACAAGGATGGAGTTATTTGTGGGAAATGATAATGGCATTTCCCGTGATCTAAAGATAATATTCTGACTTTGCAGGAAATGAAAAGTTAACACTGTGATTAAGATTCATACAGAAAGGTTGATAACACTCTAAAAGAAATGATCCCTTTTTAAGAAAAATGAGGATTTTCTCACAATGATTTGTCACTTTTAAAGAACAGCAACGTTTGTTTTGTAGCATATACGTCAGAGAATACAGTACATAACAATCCTTTGTTTTAAGTATTTATAAAGAACGACTGACTGGCCTTTCTCTGCGTACAGAAAAGTGCAAAGAACAGAGAGAAAATGATTACTTTACATACTTCCTCCAAGCTCATACTGATGCTGCAGTGATGAAACATCAGGGTGTATAGTGGTAAAGTGTTTTTTCTACCTGCATGCAGGAAAAAGCAAAGCTAACAGCAAAGCTTTCAAATAAAAGACATTAAAAGGGTAAAAAACAGCTAAATATAAATAAAGAAATCAAAAGAAAGTGCCTAAGTTATTTCAGAGGACCAAGTGAAACCACAGACCCTCTCTGATATAACAGCTACTGGTTCCAGCTAGTTTCACGCTGCAGAGGCAGAACCAGACCGGCCTCCCAGAGCTCCCGCAGGTCCCTTTTGTCTGCCTGCACAAAGCCCAGAACAACAGCGCTGTTGACAGACTGAGGTAAAGTGATGCTCCCGCTGGCCTGCCATCTGTGCGGGAAGCTAACCTGTTACATGGAAAGTGTGTCATATTTCACCTGCTAACTTAATTCCACCCATAATGTTTAACAACTTCTCAACCAAATAAAGGAAAGCTAATGGAGGTGGTAGGATAAAGAGTACAGTTTGCTTTAAGCTTTGGTCACAGGAACTCAATAAAAGCAGAAATGTGGAACCGATTAAATATAGATTTAAAACATTTTGTCTTTGTGGGCATACATGACACCCAAACACTCTTCCTTTAAGGTAACTACTCCTTATATACTGTTTCTGAGTGTGGACTGACCAATAGAATAGCTCAAAAGCACTTCTAAGTAAAGCATGTCTCCCATGTGCAACCGAAGGAAGAAAAGTCAGGAGGCTGTTTCTGGCATGGTATAAAGAAAGAGCTGCTTACATAAATTCTCCACCAAGTCAGGATGAGTAAGACTGCTTGGCTAAATTTTGCCACCCCTTCAAGGTTTTACTTGAGGCAGCATACACGAGTCAGTTGTGTTATCCATCTTCTCTATCTGTCCTTTATTAAACCCTGGTTTAAGACAGAGTGAGCAGGCAAGTGCATTGTCTTACAGCACACCTCGGTGGACAGCTTTCACCGCACAAAGGTGTGTGTGTGTGTGTGTGTGTGGAGGGGAGGAGGAGCTCAGCTTTGGGTGGATGAGACGAGAAGAGGACCAGCAAAATGCTGGAAGGATGATGGAACAGAGGACAAGTGGTCACGCAGACAGTGATGAAACTCTTCTGACTGACAAAGCAGAAGTATTGTGCTGACAAGTACACAGACTGAGGAACTCTCTGGTCAGGAAGTTACACGGGTTGAGCGCCGTTCTGGTTAAAGCACAGCAGTGCTGATGTTTAGAAAAACTCCAGGGTGTCAGCACCACCGTCTGCCTGCAGATCTGTCATGGTGGCTGACATGATACACAGTGTGATGTGTGTTTCTGAGTGTTACTGACAGCTCTGCGGGTCCCTAACTCAGACGGAGCTAAACTTTTTTATGACTGTTTATTGCCTAAACAGGCTGCATCTGGGCCAACTTTCCAAAGCCTCCCTGCTCATGCAAAGTAAATGCTCCTGAAAGCAGGAACATAACTAGTTAACTCACAGGACTTACATAGCTTTAAACTCTTTCTAAGTCTTAGTGATGACTTATTTATTGCTGCACTGGCTTGATATTTTTGTTGTAAAATCCCCTAAACCCCTGAAAACTGCTAAAATATAGCTCAATCATCTCTACATACTAAATTTCTGATCCAGTTAAAATCAGTGGAGGCTTAGAAAGAGCTGCAAACTGAATCAATTGAACTCACTCTAATGTCAACAAACACTTTAGAATCTAACTAAAACTTATTACATAAAGTTATTTATTAGTAGTAGTTGGGTTGGTTAAGTTTACACATAATGAGCCATATATGATATTTAAATTAAACAGCATCTTCTCCTTTGATATTAATTAATAAAATCTTAGCATCTATGTTAAATGTGATTTTCTTTCTGTAATATAAACTGTTAAATACATTAAAACTCCACTAACATACTTGTTAGGATGAAGCATATCCTCCTGTGTTAAAGTCATGCTGTCCCACCACACAGATCTGCCCAAGCAAATCTAACTGTAACTGACAATTTATGTGCATTACGTAAGAAAGTTGCAGCTCTACGGAGGAGATGGGCATGAGGAGACATTTAGGAGGCCTGTGAGAATACACTGAAACATTTAAGACAAAGGCGACACACACACACACACACACTCAAACATGAATCGATGCAGAAAACGAGTGTGTGTTCCACAACACACTCGATTTTCAAACGAGACGGTGAAACAGGTGAAAAGTAAGAACAAAGCAGAAATATGTGAGAGATGAAAGGCAAACTATCAGCCGACCTGTCAGGGATTAGCTGCAGTGGATTTGGTGGGATTAAAGCTGATGAAGTGTCCTGTGAGAGGGAATTATTGGGAATAATGGGACCACTGTTCCCTCACATGACGAGCCACTTCTTTTGTCTTGTTTCTCTTCCAGACAGGCTACCGTTTTGTTGCAATGTGTAATACTATGTGGATGTTTTTGTCGCTATGAGTGAGTGAACACCTTCTGAAGCAAAAGCAGACGCCCACATTGCAGATCATCCTGTAACACAGGCCTTTCTTTTCACTTTTCATGACATGAGTCAGCTCATCCATCCCAGTAATAAGATCCCCTGAACTTCTTTCTAATAACTAAACCAGCAGGAGCTGCAGGTGTCAGTGTGCACGCTGACATTTGCACCTATGTTTCTAAGAAAAGTGCTGGCAGGCTTCACACCAAAAGGAGACCCAGGTGCAGTGAACAGCATGCTAAGGTGCAGGGTTGGTCCTAAGAGGCTGCAGCCCAACAGGTTTGCATCGTATCCCTGCTCCAACATACCTGACATGAATGAAGGAATCATGATGAAATTTCATAGCCTGTTGGTTCCATTTAATTTGAGTCAGGTGTGTTGGAACAGGGAGACATTTTAAAGCAGCAGGACTGTGGGCCCTGTAGGAACAAATTAGGTGTTGTAGTCTGATGCTGCAGTGTGCCCTGAGATGTCGCTGTGACACTGGCAGCACAACTATCAGACCTGGCTTCCACAGATAAACTCTATGCATCCACTCACTAAAAGTACAAATCTCCCAAGTTTAAAGTCACACAACTCTCATTGTTTAGTTTTTCTTTAAATGTCTTATGTTTTTGTCTCTGTGGTTGTTTGTCTTCTTCTACTGTACACTTGCTTATTCAGGAACATCTTAAAAGGAAAAAATAACTCACCAAGAGAAATTCAAGTGGGAGGGCAAGTAGAAAAGTGAACAAAGGCAGTGTGGTTCTTACCAGTGAAATTGAAGGGACATCAGAAAATAATAAGTGTAGATATGCTCCTTAAGAATAGCACCCTTATTGCAGGGAAACACGGCAAAACAGGAAAAACATGGCCGAGGTGGTAAAAAAAATCCCTTTTCCACAAGATTGCTGGCAATAAAACAAATAAACAAAAAGACAAATATGAATCATTTAACTGGGTTGTTGGACCACGCAAAGTAGAAATCAGTGCTGGGAGTCGGTGTTGTGACTGTGTGAAGGAGTATGTGGAAAGCGAGGTAAGTGTGTTAAATACATCGATGGAAACTCACACACAAACTCACACACACACACACTGCTCACCAACAAACACTCATTGAAGGTTTCCAGTGACGTGCTCCCCTTAAAACAAACGGTTCAAAGTAAAGTAATACTCTATGTAGAAGGTTAATGTCCCTTGTCTCCATAGTAACAAGGACAGAAAGTATTTCTAGATTTTGAGGAGGCAGGTAAGACTGTTGGTGTTGACAATAATACTAAAGCATCTTCTTTAAGATACATGTGACTACCATACTCGTGGGACAGTAGGGGGACAGTCATGTGGATCAGTCGTCATGGTAACAACTTTGCGTGAGTGCCACACTGAGATGAAGACTGGGGGTTGGGGATCTGGTGGCGACCGTTTTCCATGATCACTTAGGGCCAAAGCTTGATCCAGCTCCACAGGTTTGAGTGTTTTGGAGACAGGTTTACCTCATATTCTCTTCCGGGACACCTCCACGTCTTGGCACTCAACGGCCGACAGCGCTATGAGCATCTGCGCAGCGTAGTAGGTGGCCATGATGATGGCTCGAGAATGAGGAACAGGGAAGCAGAACTTGTTTACAGCAATGGTGAGGTCAGAGACCATGAAGAGCACAGCGCCCAAGCAGGCGGACAGCTTGGTCCAAGTCCACAGGTCGTTGGCAAGCTGCAGGCCTGCGATGGCTCTCCATCCCATGAAGCCAATCAGAGCGATGTAAACAGCGACCAGGTAGGTGAAGGGGCCAGACAGGTAGGGGTAGAGCAGGAGGTAGCTCAGGGTGGACATGGCAGTGATGACCAGGCCAGCACGGACATTTATGGGCTTCATCCCGAAGGCAGATGAGTACAGGATGTGTGTGATGGCAAACATCAGAAGGCCTGTTGGACATTACAGGTTTCATTCAAATGTTAATGCAGAGCCAACAAGTCGTGTTACAAAAGTTCAAATTAAGCTGCAAAGCTTAAGGAATGAAAAAAATCACAAGCATGAAGTTAAAGTTGCATCACTTATTTAATCTCTTACAGTTTCATAGCTAAAATTTAACTCTAACTCCACTGGGAGTTAAAGAAACCCATTTATCTCCAGGCTTATCATCAGAGCAGCTTATTCACGTGGGTCTGTGTGCACGTTATGATCATTTGAGCAGGGTGTGTCACTACTTTCACATTTCTTTGCCTGCCAATGTCCAGCTGGTGACCCGGCTCTCGCCATATCTTTTTATTTTAGCTCTTTGTGTTTGTTTTATGCTCTCCCTTCTCAGAGTGTTTACATTTACACATCCAGCATATTTTAGTTTAAAGTTTAATCTTGCCTAACCTAGGGCTTTGGTGCAGGTGTGACTGGAGAGTGCTGCACCAAACCTCTGCACTTCTTTTTTACAATCTCAACAGTGAAGACAGGATTTGCCATTTAGCTATTCTGTGAGCAATTTAATGGAGGCTTTCATTGAACCACACAAGCTCAGATTGACTGGCATCATTCCAGTTAGCAAAACCTTTTTGATCACATGACAAGCTAAAGAAACAGCTGCATGCAGCCACTATGCAGTTTTGTGGACATTTATTGTAATGTTAAAAAACATGTTTAATCTTCGACTTTGTGCCTTTAAAAATGTGTTTTTTGCTCATTTAACTACACACAGCAACATAAATGTTAACTAAAACTAAACTAAACTAGGTTAATAACATGTTTTCTCTGTATTTAAAGAACTCGGTGTGTATTTGTGTTGGTTCTGTGATCCCAAACATGAACATAACAAGCTGAAATGTTCATTCAGAGCTCCCCTGAACACTCACTGCACGGCCAATCTGGAATACAATCTGCAGACCATAACTGATGCTTGTTTCAAACATTTTCAGAAACAGATCTACTCCTTGTTTTTCATATGAAACCTCATGATTCACCATCCTGCTCTTTCTTTAGACTCTGGATACAAGAATTCTAAATAATGATGATCAAAACTATATTAATAAAGCTGAGATATGACGGTTTAAGCATGAGTGGAAATGTTCTCCTCACCGTGCACAAAGTAGCCCTGCTCCTGCCAGATGAGAAACGCGTCGCCCAGAGCTGAAAAAATGAGACCGGCCAGGATCTTACGGGCACTGGCATGAGCGCCAAGGAAGCTGAAGCCGTGAGCCAGCAAAAAGACCCACAGGCAGAAGATAGGCAGGCATTTGATCAGGGCGCTGAACCAGGACGGGCTGGAGGTGGGCAGCCACAGGACGAAGTACACACAGGTCGCCTTGAAGAATGGCACCAGTTTGGGACCTTCACTCTTAACCTGGAAGTAGATTCCACATCAATATTAGTCGTTACCAGCTGTGCTTGCATTTTCTCAGGTTTTATTTGAACTCTTTCATCAGCTCTGTGTGTGTGTGTGTGTGTGTGTGTGTGTGTGTGTGTGTGTGTGTGTGTGTGTGTGTGTGTGTGTGTGTGTGTGTGTAACAAATTGCTGAGTAACTGAATGATCGGAACAAGGCTTGATTGGTGGAGTTATTAATGCGTCACCACCAGACATGCACGTGTGTGTGTGGCTGAAAAAGACACCAAGAGAAGGAAGAAACACAAAAAAAAAACCACTTTGCAATGACTGCTTGTAACCTTTTCTCTTTCATTTCTTTTTGACAAACTTGTGGGTTTTCATTTCACTTCCTCTTTAAATTGTAAGTGCGAAGCTTATTCAGGCTAAAGTTTTAATTTTCCACTGTGACAGTAAACATATCTCTTTCTGTCCAAACAGGCAGAAAGGCCAAGAGGGGTCAGAAAAACACCCACAGAGTCGCCACCCAGCAGAAGCTCTGCGAGTCGTTCTCAAGCCAGCGGGTCTTTGCAAAGGAGAGTCCATTTCACAAGAGCAGAGATCACTGGAGGAGAGGTGAGGAGGAAGCAAGCGAGGCAGAACAAAGAGGAGGAGAAAGTGAAATGGAAGATGAGAAGACTGGTCAGCAGATGCTGAATTGCTCTCCAGTCCACACACACACTGTGCAAAGCAAAGCGAGGCATGGGGAAATCATCCTGATTCACAACAGAGTGAATGAGAGCAGGAAAAGAAGCATAGATGGATACCGCAACCTTCTTATGGCAGCTGGATTTATGAGTGGCAGAGCAGAGGGAGGGCGAGAGAGAATGAGGGGTTACTCTAGGTCACGCGGTTTACCCCTACAGGAGAAAAGGCAGGATCTCCATTTCACAACTGCTCAAAGGGAAAAAAAAGATACCAAATTACAGTACAGGATGAAATGCAGCATTTAGGCGACCTCATTTCTGCCCTTGTTTTCCTTTTATAATGGCTGACCTGTAAGAACACAACAATCTGACACATGGGATGCATTTCACACACATTCATGTTCAGACAAAATAAGGGAAGAGAAAGAGCTTTAGTTGCTATTATAAAGGCAACATGATGCAGATCACTTCTTTCACATGTGAGTCCAACAAAGGCACGTTTGTCTGGAAAAGTCGATAGGAATGCCACCATGTAATCAAGCTTCCTAGATTCTACACTGAAAATAAAAACATGGCTTCTCCATATGATTAAGTTGGGACTGTGAAGCACAGAAAGCTCCAAAGGATGCGATGGATAAGCAAAGCGTTCTGTGTGACTTCACGTAACTCTGGTCATCATCTCACGTTAGTGACAGAGTAAAAAATGAGACATTACATTTTTTATTCTACTACTCCAAAAGTAGAAAATATCATTCCCAAATATATCCCCAGTTTTTTGACACCATATAATATGTATTTGCTGCTCTAATCTATTCATAAAAACCTAAAATATGAAGCGAAATCACATAAAAATTCCAAGTATGTTGACTTAAAAAAACACCAAAATGTCAAATATTTTGCTTACATACTATCAGACTTTTGAAGAGTAGAGCGATATGGATTTTACACCAAAGTAGACAAATGATAGGAACTAAAGTCATCTTATTCTCTCTATGACTGACATTGTGACACAGTGCATGGCAGTATGTGTCAAGCCTACCTATCAGGTTAAGGCCGCATGGATAGCAGGAAGAAGCGATACAACCAGCAGCACTTTCACACTTTCTAACATCACAACTATGTTTCTCACGTCTTTTAAAGTGAACGACATGAGAACATATTCACACTACACTCTGAGCACGGCTCCGTGCAGCTGTGCTGCACAGATAAAGTCTTTCTGTCATCTGGTGGTGTTCAGTGACAATGTTTAGTCTGACAGATTAAAAAAAGGCCACATGTGAATGGTTCGTGGTTTCAGGAGCGAATAGAAGCGAAGGAACAGCTTCTCATAACCTTTAGTCTGATTCGAGCTACCGGTATGTTTGGACCATGACTCGGTTATAAGGGTTCTTAGATAATTGATGGATAGATTCATTCTGCTCAGAGATTGGATTTGGTTACACAGCATGGTAAAGTGTCATTTGTGTCCTACTCCATTCCCATTTACTGAGGTGTCCGTTTGTCTGCGGGGACACGGTGGGGACACAGTGGGGACATGTGTGATGACTATTATGTGACGGCCGGTTTCCACATGGCAAAAGGAGCACAAGCTGCTTCACGGGAGAGGGACAAAATAAGAATCTTATTATTATTTACCTATTTTATAGATCTAATTACAAATCAAAGCTGTTTTATTGCATACAGCTGGCTGTAAACACCTGCTTCTGTCCTCTGTTTAACCATTACACGGTTAATTATTGACTGTATTACAAACAGGCAAGAAGACATTTTGCTGGCATGACCAACAACAAGGAATGATTTTAAACAGAAAACATTTTATAAACAGATCCATATTAACAACCAGACACAGGATGCTCATTTATTTATGTTTCTTTACAAGCAGTAAACTGTCAGAAACTTCTTTAAGGGAAAATTCAGCTGAGGAGGAAACACAGCTGTCAGCAGCGGACTGGCTGCACTGAATAGCATCCATTCAGGAGGAGAGTCTGGCTCATAGAGAGCTCCCCGTGTCTGAAACATGATATAAGGAAATATCTAAAGACATTTAGATTCCTGTGTATCCTGTCTAGAGGTAAACTGTAACACAAGTGTGGTCTCAGCAGGCCAGGCTGGCGTTTTAGTCATATGACAATGTTTCTATGTACACACAACACTTTTCCCATCTATCTTAGAACCGCGTTAATCCAATGATGACCTGAGGCCATTTTCAGCCAGGCGGTGTGATGTGGCACAGTTAAACAGCATCTTTTTCCATTTAAAGTAAAACCAAGAGGAACAACGTGGAAAATGTTTATTTTAAATATAGAAGTGTGTGAAGACTGTGTGGCCTAACACATGATTTACATCATCTGCAACCTTTGCAGATATGAGTTGCTTCACCACATGATGCTCAATATGGCAGTCATTGTCAAATCCTAGTTTAGATTTAAAATATAAGCACAACCCTACATTTAGAAGTGTATGTATAAAGCCTAACCAGGTTTAAACAGCTTTTATTCTATCATAATAAATTATTATCTTATATTCTACCTCTGGAGAGGGAGCAAAAGCATGAGTCCAACCTGCAAGCAGCTACTCTGAATTATAACAGTAAGTTGAATAATCTTGGATGCACAACAAAACATAAAGTATTGCATGGTTGCTTTTTATTTCTTGACATGACACTAGAGGGGAATGAAGTGTTTTTATAGCAGCAGATTCCTCTACCTCCCCTTTCACTGCAGCCAGGATCCTGGTTTAATATTAGTCAGGGGAAGCCAAGCCATGCACAGCATCTTCATCACTGGTCTGTATGGCAAGCATTCATCCAAGACATCAGAGTTACTACAGGCTAAGTTACACCACGTCGTTTTGCAAGGCTCCTGCAAATGAACATTACAATAACATTTCATACATGCTTTTTCTTTTAAGAAAGAAGAAGCAATGGACGGTTCGCTTATTTATACAAGCAGTTTAGTCAAAAAAAGACATTTCCTTTGTGGACCAATAATAAAGTTAATGGACAAGCAAAGCAATAGTCTATAAAGATGAGCTGTAGCAAGGAGATGGAAGCCAGAGCCGAGCACAGCTGGGCGCATGCGTTACCGGAGGGTTCAGGAAAGGCGAAAAAAAGACAAAAAGGTAATCACATGATACGCTTTCTCTTTGTAAAGGGTGTATTCTGAAATCTGTACAGTCTCTCTGTACGCGAATAACCGAGAAGAGAAGAAACAGTAGCCGCCACAGTGAAGAAATATGTACTGGGAGTTTAAAGGGAAACAAAGTTCCCGTAACGTGTTTACAGCCTGCAGCTGCAACACACAAAGATATTAAAACAGATGCTGAAGAGCAGCTGGCTCCGTATGTTAAACACGCTCACACAGAGGCAAAGTATAAGGAGCTGTTAAAGCTGAATTAGTTCCTGGAGGCAGGCGTTGTAAACGTGCATTTGCAGACACAAATTTAGGATGTTATCATCGGATGTGTCGTTAACACGTAACTAGCTAAACTAGTGCTACTGCTTTTATTATTTCAGTTTGTTTCAAATGCTAGTTTAAAGCTTACTTACCACTGTTACTGGAGAAACCATTTCTCCTCTGGTGCTGACAGGGTCGGTGTAAAACTAAAGGAAATGCGTGTAGATCTTCTTGTTTGTGTTTAACTGACAGTGGGATGCCGATTGTTTTTGTCCTCGATCCGGTGGGCGGCCCAATGTCCGGTAGGCGGGTACAGATGCTACGTAACGTAGGCAGGCCTTCACGTCTAACCAATGGAAGTGGAGAATCTGCCAAAAAGGGCGGGGCGAACTGTTAAAGACGCCCTGATAGGAGGAGCCAGTGTTCTGTTTACATATTGAAGCAGATGGCCTTTATTTACATTTTTTTAATGGAGCTTTTCGATATTCGATCGAGCTTATTGCTTTTTGCTCTAGACAATGCAATGATGATGGGTTAGATCGGATCAGGGGTCACATATTAGGTATAAAGCCGATTATCTACTGCTGCATTGATTAAAATCGACAGCACGTGAGCTGTTTGGGGATTACCCCTCCTGTAGACCCCCCTTCCCCCCATCCAATAGCCCCCTAAACGATGCTGTAAGCATGCGTTTAACTGCACAAATCACAAAGAAACAGTGCAAAATGTGAAATTCATTCAGGCTTGTAATTATATTAGAGCAAATATATCATCGCAGCCCTATGAAGAAAATACAGTAATGGATCCTATATAAATTATCCGTATTTAACAAGATATATTTCCCCTCTGCCTGATACGTTTTTAAATGACTATGTTACAAGTACAGGTAGGCTATTGATTATAACCGTGTAAACAGTAAGCTGATGTTATTGAACTGGTTCAATAAAATTAATATAGCCTAATTATTTTCAGGAGTAGTAATACACTAGTTTCCTCCTTTTTAAATTTTTTTTCGTACTTTTTAAACCGTTGATACCCAGGTGTAAGACCTTTAACAACCACAGAGAATAAAAAACTTAATTTAATGTAAAAAAAAAGATATATTAAAAGGAAGACAAAAATCTTTCTCTCTCACACACACATATTAATATTAAACTCTGTCAACTCAATTTGTTTGATCGGTAGATGTAAGTGATTTGGACCCATTTAAGAGCATTAAAATGTAAATACTCGTATAATGTTACAGAAACGGATTATTATATTAACGAATAACGTTTTAAAAAAGCCAGAAAGTTCTAGTTATGAATAATAATTATTTTCAAAAATATTTAGTTGGTTTAATACTGTTAACAGTCATTGCTACAACGTGAAACAGCAGAAAATGTTCCATTAGTATAACTCTTCTGGACTAATATACATAAGAAAAAAGTTTGGGTGGTGACAGATTACATTTCTAGAGTATTCTGTAATAATAATAAAAAACATAGCGACATCTTGTGGCGTGAAATGAACCATTTTATTACGTGCATTGCGTAAGGAAACCATGTAGCAACGTGTCATATGTAAAACAAGGAGATTTGTACAAAATGGAATGGATTCCATTTCCAACACACGCTGGACATTTTCTTTAATTAATGTTGAATTTAGCTCCCCATATGTTTCCTTATTACAATTCTCATTGTATTACGTATCAAAATCATAGTCCACAATCTGTACTAATCCAGTACTAATCTCGCATATTCTTATGACCAAGATAGCTCCCTCCCCCTGTTTGAGCGAAACCGGAAGTACGTAGACAGGAAACATTTCACTTCAGCACATTCCTCTTTGAACCTTTAATTTTTCGTTCTTCTAAACTGCTTACCTTTAGCAACACCCGTCGTTAATAATGGCTGATTTTTGTGGCATGTTCTTTAAGTAGCAATAAATGATGTCTAGTTTAGTGCTATGGTCTTGGTTACACGTAATATTAATATCAAAAGGCAAATTGTCCTTGTCTCAGTAAGCTGACGTTAACAGTTGTAAACGTACGGTTAGCTAGCTCTGTTAGCCCATGTCATCTTAAAGTAACGGGGGGGAAAGTAGCACACTAAACGTTAACAGTACGGTTTTTATCGTGGTGGACTTGGTTTATAAAAGGGCGTTTTAAGTTGTCACGCTTCGTGGATTTTGATCACGATTGAAAGCTACACGGTCATCTAGTTTCAGCCGCCCTGGCAGAAGTTAGCTCTGTTTGCTTCAAACCGACAGCTTTTATCAACTGCTGCCACAATGATGGACTTTGACAATATCTTGGATATTGCCTCTCAAAACCAGGGTCTCAGCAATGTACAGGTAAGTTAAAGACCTGCACTCATATCATCCAGACTAATCTGTCAAATGAGTATTTGTGAGGCAACCATGCTACCTCTCCAGTGAAATCTGTCAGTGAGGTGCCTGATAACGTGGCTAGCAGCTAAACTTCTGTCCTCTTGTCACCCAGCATGCTTGGTTGTGGAAACGTTTACAAACGAGCCCGATTTAATAATAATAATAATAATCTTATGATCAACATGTCTAATTGATGACACTGTATATTTTATAATGAAACCAAAAGAACTTGTTCTATATTCAGTAACTAAACTTAATGCATTTGTCTTTCTTTGAGCAGAAAAGGTACAGTTTACAAGCCGGACCACCCAAAAAGGACCCAAAGTCTAAAGGTGTAAATCCTAATGCTGTCCAGGCACTTCTGAAGAAGCAATACATTGATCATAAAAAGAAAGGTATTGATGAATTTCTGCAAAGCTTATCATTAATACAAACCCATCTGGAATCATTTGTTTAATGCATATTTTTGTCTTTTTTTTTTTTTAGAAATGCAAATGAAGAAACAGAAGGATGCACTTTTAGCTAAGAGGGTTGAGTTAAAATCAGACCGTAAAGCACGAGCTATGGCCTCCAGGACTAAGGACAATTTCAAAGGCTACAATGGCATCCCAGTGGTCGACGTTCCTAAAAAGAGGGGCCAAAAATTTGATATGGAGCAAAGTGGTTCAAATGATGGTGAAAGATTTAGCTATGACCCACTAGACGATGAAGATAATTATGAATACGAGCAGTCAGATTCAGAGCCAGAGCAGGAGCCAGAGCCTTTGAGACCAGGTAGAACCACAGGTGCTTTTGGGAGCAGCAGTAGCAGCAAAATGCTTCCTAAAAAACCCAGCGGGCCACCCAAATCTGGTCCATCTCCTCTGAACTTTGCAGACTTACTAAAGTTAGCAGAGAAAAAGCAGTTTGAGCCAGTTGAGCTAAAACCCAAGGTTGTGAAAAATGAAGAAAGACTGCGCACAGCTGACGAGATCCGAGAACTGGAGATGGAGCGCAAGGCTAAGAGAACCGAGAAAAATAGAGACTCCAAGACGGTTAAAGACAGAGACAGCAAGCCTCAGTCTAGCTCTAGTTTGGTTAGAAAAAATGCCCCTGAGAAGGAACAAAAGCAGTTCAGACCATTAAAAAACGCTGTAGAAAAGCCCAGTGGGTCAGGCAAAAAGTCGCTCCCAGCTCCGAGTGATCGAAGTGTTTTGTCTTCCAAGGCCTCTGCTGGTGATAGAGAAAGGGATCGGATAAGGGTAACCCACAGTAACAGAGAAAGCTCCAGTATGACCTTGTCTAACACGGTCCCCTCAAAAGTTCCCTCAAAAGCCACATCGTCTCAGGTTTCAGCCAAACAAGCCAGGCCCTCGTCTAGCCACAAATCCAGTGCCTCAAGTGACCTTAACTTCCGAAAAGAAAGTCTACCATCACTTCATAAAGGAATTTCCGGTTATCCAGGGAACAGACTCTCTAATTCAACTGCAATTAGCCAAAAATCACAACACGGGAGCTCTCAACCCACCAGGACCAGTCAGGGTAGCTCCTTTAAACAAGGACCTACAACTGGAGGTATGAAGTCATGTAAGGGAGAACCTTTAAAGCCTGGATTTAATTCTACTGTAAAATCAAGTGGGAATTTAGCAACGAGACCTTCATCGGGTGGTCCTTCTAAAGCAGGGAACCAACCTCAGGGAAGGCCTTTAGGTGTACCTCAGAAAAAACCTGGTAGTGTGCCACAGGCCAGGCCGAGTGGTAGTGGCCTACAGGGTCATCCCGGTGGTGGTGGATCGCGACCTCCAGGAGCTGGACCAGGTCGGCCTGGTAGCGGAGGACCGGTACCAGGTCGGCCTGGTAGCGGAGGACCGGTACCAGGACGGCCAGCTGGCAGCCACGGCTCAGGGCCTGGCAGACCCAAATGCACTGTGGTATCAGAAACCATCTCATCCAAGAATGTTGGTGGGCCTAGACTGGGAATCCCCCCTCGGCCAGGCATGCAGCAGAGACCCGGGATGGGACCTGGACCAGGAATGCCACCCAGACCGGGAATGCCACCCAGACCAGGAATGCCACTCAAACCGGGAATGCCACTCAAACCGGGAATGCCACCCAGACCTATGATGAACAGACCACCAGGTACGAATCAGAGACATGATAATATTGCCAAGATCTCAATTTGTCAACAATGCACCATCCATGCAGATGCTTAACGTATTAACACAAATACTGTTACCAGTATTACCACTGAACGAGTATATATGCTGAGTTTCTATCTGTCCTGTTCATTCTCCTGATAAGAGCGTATTTCTGTCTCTGCTGTTCACTCAGTTATGTTATCTGACATTGTTTGCAATTAAAATGGCCAAAAATCTACCGAAATGAGCAGAAGTGCAACTTATATGAAAA
The DNA here is from genome assembly GCA_037177535.1 of Pseudomugil gertrudae. Taxonomy (NCBI): domain Eukaryota; kingdom Metazoa; phylum Chordata; class Actinopteri; order Atheriniformes; family Pseudomugilidae; genus Pseudomugil; species Pseudomugil gertrudae. The sequence continues at coordinate 24,452,067 of JBAMHV010000010.1, forward strand.
GACGTCGTATTGTGATATTTTTAGACAAATGAGACTAAAAAGCCCATCCTGTGTAAGCTGTGTAACGCATTTAAAAATGAACAAAAAGAAGCCTGAGATGCTAGTTTTGCTACTTATTTAGTAGCTGAAACCCGTATTATAAGAGTGAGGGTTTGTTTTGCCTCACTAAATCAGACGTGTCAGCAACACTCGGACAGCTTTTGTTGTTATTACTGGGTCACAGAGCAGCAGTGTTTTTCTCTTTTATCAAACATGGATGCAACGTTTCAGTGGTGTGAAATGAACTTTTGCCACCAGTGCAGAAATCTGCAGTCACATCATTCTTCTGGGAAGACTTTGTGTCGTGAAGATGCCAAAAAAGTTTTTTTAAAGAATAAAATGTAGCAAAATAATTTGTGCGTTCCAGGAACGATGTTGCCACCCATCACATCTGCATACAAGAGGAAATATGAGGATGAGGATGAGTACGACTCAGAAATGGATGATTTTATTGACGATGGAGGTGATGAGCAAGAGGAAATTTCCAGGCACATTAAGGAAATCTTTGGTTATGACCGAAACAGGTAAGGGTTGTCCCTAATATATTCTGTTTAAGAAGTCATGCCAAACTGTATTAAATAATGTTTTATTTTATTTACTCAGATACAAAGATGAGAGTGACTATGCACTTAAGTTTATGGAGAGCAGCTGGAAAGATTTGCAAAAAGAGGAGTCCAGGAGGTAATGACATGAAGATGAATGTCTTTTTGTGCTCGTTGTTTCCAGAGCTCTATTTCATATTTATCTTTTACTCTGTTAGCTTGAGATTGGCTGTACAGGAGGATCTGGAGGAGGAGAGACGAGAACAAGAGGAGCTGAAAAGGAAAGCCACCAAGAGGAGAAAGCATTAATAAATATGCTTTATTTTTGTTGCAAATAATGTGTTTTGTGTTAGGTGAAAGACAGGATTCTCGGTCTGCTGTTTTAACACATAAACCCAGTGACACTGCACACTGACCGAGGCGTTTTCACCGCAGGGTTGTGAATTTGACCCTGTTTTGATGTACTAATGATAGTAAAAGGCTAAATGAAAAGAACTAAACCAACAAATTTCATTCAGGCTTGAATGAAAAGTTTCCATGTTTTCCCCCTGTTATTTATTTTCCATGTTGAGTGCTGGGTTTACAGCGGTCCCAGTGTAGATCAGTGTAAATATGGAAGTGTGAGGGTGTGATTTTTTTTTTTTTTTTTTAGTAACACAGTGTCACATGTTAATAAATAGGTTTTTTGAACAGAAAATGCATATTTTCAAGCAAATACATTAAAAATGGACAAATATGCATGAAATGCTGCCACTTGATATGTTGTTTACTTTTAAGATTATATGACAAAAATAATTGCATAAATAATTTTATTTAAATCATTGTCTTTTGTTATTATTGTTTTCTCAGTGTTATTTTTTCGCTGAAGTATTCATTTCTATTTCTATGATTTAGACCTCTTCAATATTTGAGCGAAACATCGAAATGCTGAGCAGCATATAATTGTCCCTTACGGCTTACCGTCCAAAGCCAAGTAGTGGTGACGTCAGACTCTTAGTTTCCTTTGGCTACTCCCGGAAGTTTGTTTAAAGAGCCGAAGCTACAGTCTATGAGCCGAAGTTGAAGATAAGGGAAATTTAAATCCAGGCGGAAAAACACCTTTGTTTTTTGTCATAACTATTGTTTGATAAATGGACCTAAGCTCAGAGAAAATTCAGAAGATCTTATCGAAGGTGAGTTATTAAATATAGGACCTTAAATATAGAAGTTGATGCTTTTTTTAACTTGTTTTTATAAGTGCCGGTTAGCATTTAAGCTAGTTTGTTAACTTGCTGCCTGTCTACTAACTGGCAGAACCAGCTCTATCACATCATTACATGACAAAGCTAGACTACTCATAAATATGAAAGGAAGAGTTGTAGTCATTTTCAATTATTTATCAATGCCACTTGACTGGGCTGTTTTACACGTTTGAGGGTTTTTTTCTATTTATACGTACATGCGTGTATGTTCCCATGTAAAACTAGATATTTGAGACTTTTAAACAATGTCCCACATTTTTAGTTTTACTTACTAATAAAAATTAAGTAAATTTCCCGTTTAGTTTTTCACAATCACAGAGAAACTCTTTTTGAGTGCCATGGTAGTAATATATTAAAACACTAAGATAAAATTCACTACTCTACTACATCATCTAGCTCACCTGTACACTCAGACAATACCTGTGACAGGAATGTGTACGTCACATGTAATGGCAAAGATCCAAGGAAACTTCTGCAGTGTTTAACTTGTCAAGTAGAAACCATAATGTTAACATGAAGGAGCTTTTGACATGGCAAAGACTCCCAGGTATGGTTTATCAGCTTAAAATAGGAGAAGGTAGCTAAAGATCTAAGCAGTGAGGAACAAACACACCGGTACAATGAGGGGTTGCAGTACAGAAGGTGCTCCAAATAGAAAGGCATGACAAGCCACTGGAACTTTGCAAACAGGTATTGGAAGTACTTTCCAGACTGCATGAGGCAAAAACCATGTGGCAATTGTTTCCAGGAAGTGTTGTTGTTTTTTTTTACACATTTGAAGTAAATTTCAAATTCATTTTAGTCTCAAATAAACTGATGACTCATCTCACTGATGTCATCCATGCAACAATGATGATGGTATTCTGTGGGAGTTTTTTGCCCTGAGGTCACAACAGGAAAGAAATCTGAAGAAAAAACACAAAGAACTTTTCCCAGAAGGTGCAGCATCTCAGGCTTGGGCTTCTTATAATGTTAGTTAAATGTCATATCCCAGTAAAACCACAGCGGTAGCTTCAGGAAGCATCCATCCATCATCTACCGCTTTTTCCCTGAACGGGGTCGCGGGGGGGCTGGAGCCAATCCCAGCTCACAACGGGTGAGAGGCGGGGTACACCTGGACAGGTCGCCAATCAGGAAGCAATCACTCTCAATCCCTGATTTATGGAGAGCAATGAAAATGTTTCCTGTCTGATTAAACTGGAACATCTCTGAATAGATGAATTGATGGAAATTTGGTTTGCCTGGCTTGTAAGGTCTTTTATGTGATGCTTTACCCAGATGTCTGTTTTGCTCTGGCAATATGAAGAACACTTCTCACCCACGTGGAATACACAAACCAGAAATGTTTTCATCAGCCTTTCACTTCTTTCCTTCACATTTCAGTACAAATTTCATGATGTGGCAGTGGAAGAGTTGCAGAAAATCCACAGAGTCTTCCCCGGGATGAAACCATCCCCTGACACTTACAGTGAGTTTCTGTGTGATATGTGAGCTTTTAAATATCTTATAAATACTGATGCTGTACCATATGAATTTCAGCGTACAATGACAGCACCCAAAAAGATCTCCTAAAATTAATCGGTGTCATTCCTGTAAAGTATGAAGGTAAGGCTCGTTGTTTATGGGAAATATAAGTGTGAATATGTGAGTACATGTGATGAGCAGCATCTCTTTCCAAAGGTCGCTCCTACAACTTCCCCGTTCAGCTGTGGCTTTTAGAGTCCTTCCCCTTCACGCCTCCCATCTGCCTCCTGAAACCCACTGCAAACATGGTGATCAGGGAAGGGAAGCATGTTGATGCCAAAGGAAGGATTCACCTGCCGGGACTGCACAGCTGGGATTACGTACGTTTTCACACCTTCTGTGTACAAAGGAAAAAGCTGTTGTTTTCTCAGTTTCACTTCTTCTTCCTCTCTCTGTAATGAACAGCCTAAATCATCAGTAGTGGGTCTCCTGAATCAGATGATTTCTAAGTTTGAGGAGGATCCTCCGCTGTCCTCAAAGAGCTCGGTGGACAGCAAAGACCCTCATGAGCTCCTGGCGTTTGTCTCTAATCTCCAGATCAGTGAAGGTGCTTCAGCTCAAATGTCTTTCAGTTATTGAGGATCTGTAGTCGGAGGAGTTTTTTTTATATATTTAGATTAACATCTGTCCATTTCAGGTGGGGTCAAACCTGATCAAACGGCCTCCAAAGTTTCAGTTATTGGTGGAGGAGATTTAGGAATGGCATGCGTGATGAGTATTTTATCGAAGGTAAAAGACCGTTTTTACTCAGTTCCATCTGCTTTTCACGTGTGATGGAGAATTTCTCACATTTCTTTGCTTTTATTTTCCATGAAGTGTGAAGTGGAAAAACTTGTTTTCATTGACGTTGCTGAGGGCTCCACCAAAGGCGGGACTACAGATCTCGAGATTTTCAGTCTGCCAAAGGTTGAAGTATCAAGAGGTTCGTCACATTCTGCCCTGTCATGTAGTAACGCAGTCACGTGTTTTACCTGAGAACACTGCTGGATTATGCTTTCTGATTCACCAGTATGATGGCTTCTTTGGGAAGAGAGCACTTTATTCATTGATTGATTGAGCTACCACTACTCTGAACACCATAATGTCTTCATTGGGGTTTTGGTTATTTATATATATCTATTTAAGGTGTGTGTAAATTGACCTATTCTCATTTTCTGTCTTCTGTTAGATTTATCAGCCTCTGCCGGCTCCAGTGTTGTCGTGGTGACGGTGAACGCATGGAGCAGCGAGCAGTCTTATGTAAGCGTGGTGCAGACTAATGTCGACTTGTACAGAGGAATAATCCCAAATCTGGCTCATCTCAGCCCTGCTGCGGTTATGCTAATTGCTTCACAGCCAGGTTGGTAAACCTAAATCAGCAGCAGCCATGCGGCTCTTTCTCTTTCTCTTGCTCTCTCACTTTTTTGTTTGCTGTGTTTGGATCTAGTTGACATCATGACACACGTTGCCTGGAAGCAGAGTGGCTTTCCTCCAACAAGGGTGATTGGAGCAGGGTGCAACCTGGACTCTGAGCGACTCTGTCATGTTCTGGATATTAACCTTAACACACACAAACCTGCATGGGTCATAGGAGAGCTTTCTGACAACAAAGGTGAGCCGAAAAGCAGCAAAAAGCCTCCATTTAGCTGGTGTTGTAATGGTGGAGGCCTGGTTTAACAAACACTGGCAGCTCCTATGCCTAATCCCCTTCATTCACCTGACCCGTCTTTGTTTTGTCTGATCATAACGTGTCATGTTGAAGCACCTGCTGATCTTGTGGGTTTCATTCTCATGTCCTGAGAAGACCAGTAGTAAATTATCGTTTTCCTCTTACAGTTGCTGTGATGAGCAACATTGGGCTGAACTCTAACGTAAACCCAGAGCTCGCCCCAGGATGCGGTTCTACTAAACCTCTGTTAGACAGGTGTGGTAACGCATAATGGCCTCAGATGAAGGACCACTCATCACTGACTTTGCTTATATATATTTTTTGCTGCAGAGCATTTGAGCTCATGAAGAACCGAGGCCAGCGATCATGGTCCGTCGGTCTCTCTGTTGCCGACATCACAGACAGTGTTTTGACAGATAAGAAGAAGACACACTCGGTCTCCACACTGGCCCAGGTACCTCCAGCACCTCTGCATTTTCACCAACCATCAAATTTCATTTATACACAGGAGCACATATATGAGCTACCGTGTTTCACTGTTTTCTCCCCTTAGGGCTGGGGTGGTATAGGAGCAGAGGTGTTCCTTAGCCTCCCGTGCATTATGGGAGCAAACGGTTCCACACGCCTTGCTGGAGTGTCTCTTGGACAAGAAGAGGACTCCAAACTCCGGGAAAGCATCATCTCGCTCTCTAATCTAATGAGTCAGCTGAAAATATGAAGACTGTTGCAGAGGACAAAAGGGCATGTGCTCAGAATATCACTTATTTTATTTATAGCATTAATATCTTAAATCTATATTAATAAAGTTATGTTTTGAATCAGTAATATAAATATACAGACTGCTTTATATTTTCAGAGTTTCCAGGGCTTATTGAGGCACTTTCCTACATGATCTGAATGTATACTTCTATTTCTTTATAACATTATGCCTTTCACATCTACAAAAGATCTGCAGTTTCAAAGTTTTTCCTTTTTTTACTGAAGTTGAAGACTACCTCAACCAAAGATTCAACTTTAATAAACATTTTTTAACTGTAGTGGAGAAAATCTAGATGAAGTATGAATCATGCACATTATAAGCAATACAGGGTGCTGGTGAGTCGGATCGCACTATGAAGAGCAGCTTACGTAACAGCGAAATGTTTCTGAACGTCTCCTTTGTGCTTAATTTTGTTTGTGCAAAATTACTTTTCACTGCTTCACATGAAGCCACTTAAACTCTGTAATATATTTGACTACATGACTTTGTGGGTGTGCAATAAATAACCGAATGCAGTGAAAGATTGTTGCTCTCTCTCCACACAGACAAACAATTAAGATTAATCTCTTTATAAAACTCAAGTAGTTGCATAAATGCAGATACAGCTTTGGTCTAAAGCCCTCTTCTCCCAGATGACAACCAGAATCAGGAGTAGTGATGTACAAAACATACTCCAGCATGCCAAACATGTAGATGTCAAGACCACACTTCTTTGAGTCCATGCAAAGTTAATAAAGTATCCCAATATCAGTTTGAAACCAGTGCAAAAAAAGAATAAGTTGACGATATACAACAGAAACAAATGTGTTTCTCTGCAGTAGGTCTGAACAGTACATTATGGCTCAACTTCCACATTAAGTTTTTTTAGCATTTAAAGTAAATAGACAGCAAAGTCGTCACAATGGCCTCTAAATATGGCAGTACATCATCTTCTCCCTGGTGTGAAACAGCTTTTAATCTTAATGCAAATGCTGAGCATCAAATGGATTTAGGTTACACTGTCCATATGTAACATCTCTGAACACTAGATGGAGCCACCAGTCTGCTGTTTTTTCCCCAATAAATCCTAAACCAGGACACATGAAGGTACAGATACACAGTACATCATCATCCTCCTAAGTACACAGTAAAACACTCCCAGAGTACCAACTGCTACTTGCCTTGGAGTCATCTGACCTGATAAAGCATGGTGTGTTTATGAGATTTGCATCAATACAGCCATCATTCTGTACTGCTGCTGGTTACTGTTTGCATGAACACTGCTTTAGTTTATCCTGAACTTAAATCCTGATTAAAGCAACAACCTAAACACAGGGTTGTACTGATGGTTTGTCATTCTGCTGAGATGTGAGCCTGCTCACAGCTAACTCCGAATATTCAGCAGAAAAATGGTTGGGTGTGTAGCCGTCAGCTACAAAGCCCTTGTGTTACAGTTGCTACGGCCCATGCATCATAATAAAGTTAAGACACCTTGTTCCAACAACAGGAAGCTAGCAGGAGGTGAAGCAATGTGACACATGCAGCTGTTATGAGATCATTTTTTGTGCACATTTGGTTACACTAATTTAAATCAAATGTGGTCCATAAACAAACAAAAAATCAAGTGGGTGCACCCAACAAAACCAAATAAGAGCTTTACATATATATATAAAAATGTTCTTTTATACAAACACAAAAACAATGGGCAGGAAATACTGGCCTTTCACCTTAAAAGGGCTTTAAAAATAAAGCAGAAACAGAAAGATCAATAGCAAAACGTTCAACATATCAAAATGTTACGGATTTGGGCAGCTGCTGTCCACCAGGAGGCATCCTACAAAAGTCTGGACTGGACTGAACCAAGGGCACTCCGACTGGGGACTGTCCTGAGGATCTGGAGTGACACGGGGGAGACCCGGTGTACAACAAAGGTGCTGGGAATGCAGAGTGGTCTCTGGGGCGTCTGGAGAAAGGCTTCGGGTAAACAGGTGACATGGCGCTGCATTTGTCTGAACAGATGGCCGTGGTACACTGAAATGGAGAGAGTCTGTCTGCAAAACTAGGCGGAGGAGGTGGAATGATGGAATCCTCCACCCAGCTGTCCTCTCCGTCATATTTGGGCTCTTGAGGCAAACTGGGGAGAGCGCACATTGCAGGGGGGATAGGAGACTGGGAAGGAGGGATGAAGACAGGAGGTGGGGGAACAGGGTAGAGAGCAGGGTCATAGTCTCTGTCAACAGTATAGGGTGAATGGCTTCCCATGTTGGGAGTTTCCTCAGGGGTGGATGCCAGAATTCTCTCCACAAGCCGATCGTCGTCATCTGCTTCGGAAAGGTTATCATACTGGGAAGTGTTGGAAGGCCGTCTGTCTCCTACAGACACGGGGACGTAGAGAGAAACTGGGAACTTTGTTGGCTTTGAAGGTGGAAGTCTCGGAGAGGGACACGAGGATGCTGTCATGGCATGGTGAGGGGAGGGTTTTGAGGGAGAAGCTTTTTCCTGTGCAAGGTCAAGAGGTGTTGCTGACTTTGGATGATGTTTGAGGGATAATTTCATTTGACTGACTGATGGTGAGGCTGACCGAGGAGGAGAATGGCTTGGAGTCAGAGAGCCGGACCCAGTCCTCAGGCAGGGTGGTTCTCTTCCAGGTGAGCTTTGATCCGTCTGCTCAGGGTAGAAAAAAGGTGGAGGTGGAAGGTCTGGAAGGTCCATCATTTTCTCCTCAGTCTGCATGATGAGAGCATCCAAAGACGGAGGCTCATATGGTGGAGGCCAATCCGCAGCTTCATCCATAGTCTCTGGGTCTTTCCTTTGATTTTCCTGTATCCTCTCATCTTCTGGGAGTGTCTCAAAAGCAGACGGTTTGTTTGCCTTTGGAGGAATCGGAGGTGCTTTACAAGGCCTCAAGGAGGAAGCTATTTCTTCTGTGTCAATGACAACTGGGTCTGGTGAAGGCAAAGAAGGTGTGTTTGCGATTGAGAGGCTTCTTGAATCCTGAGGTTCTGCAGGAGGAGGTGTCTGAAGCAGGGTGAGACCTGCTTGCTGGGCTGCTCCGTTGGGCACAGTGTTGGCCTGCAGATTTGTTTTGAGCTCTCGAGGAGAGTCATGCTGCAGTGGAAGTAGGAGAACCGGCCTCTCTTGGCCCAGAGGCTTCTTCGGCAGCTCGTCTGGCTTGGCTGAAAAAGAAAATGGGAAACAGAATTAACGAGAGCAAAAGTGATGTTTGAAATATTTGAGAATCCATAAAGTTTTTTTTAATTTCTTCTTAAAATGACATTTTTACTTTTATAGCAGAGCGCCTCATACTGCCTGCACTTTGGAGCATTTTGGCTCATCTAACAGGACCTACAGGACCTACAGGATACAGAACTCAGTATCCTGTAGGTCCTGTTAGGAGGACCTAACAGGAGTTCTGGGACTACAGATATTGAGGGCCGATTTGACTAAGCGCCGTGTGTCTGGGCGTCTTTGGGGTGCACACTCGGAGCGTATTCACACTGTGGTAGGTGTGTATTCTGTGCAGACTCAGAATGGGTTTGAAACACACATCCGGCCAAATTTACTTTTACACACAGAAACCACAAAAGCTGTCTTCAACAGTGAATGCTCAAAATGAAGACGTCTGTGACACCCGATGAGTTAAAAGTATATTTAATAAGAATCCATTAGACAAAACAAATATTCTATATGGTTCATGCATTAACTGAGGGAATAAAATAAATATTCCACGTGATTAAAGCAGGACGACAGGTAGGTGGCTCTACGTTATATATATACCTTACATCTTTGTGCAGTTTATTACGTGGAACAAGACAGATTTCCAATGAGCTTAAAAAAAGTGATCAATACATTCCTAAAAGTTTGGACTGATGAAGAGAGAAATGATTACCCTCTCCAAGAGAAGCAGAGCAACACACATTTAACTTTTAAGCACCTAAAACCACAATAACACGAAGGTTTGGACTTGTCAGGGATACAATGGAAAGCCAATATTATAAATGAAGAATATCACTGTCTAAAAAAAGCTTCTTCTATCATTTATATGATCTGCTTTTATTTATTTTTATTTATTAGTTTATTTAGCAGGGACAGTGTACATTAATAAACATTTCTGTAAATGCACCAGATT
>JBAMHV010000010.1:24462028-24475150 GCA_037177535.1 Pseudomugil gertrudae
AATCAAAATATCATTACAACAATAAAAAACAGTAAAAAACAATAAAAAACAATTAATCAAACAGTACAAGTAAAACTAATTAAAATACAAACATGTATTGTTTGTATTGTGTAACAAGTTTTAATGACCTTTATTTAATTTATGATTTTATTCTGATTTCTGCTGTTTTTTTTATGCTTTTACTGTTTCAATGTAAAGCACTTTGAGTTGTCCTGTACATGAAAGGCGCTGTACAAATAAACTTGCCTTGCCTATCAGCAGAGAACTGATTCCAGCACAGGAACTTTATCCATCCTGAGTCACACATCTGCTACTCCATTACTGCTGGAACAGCACCTGTGCCATGTGAACACGGCCAACACAAAGTCCTGAAACTAGGCTATAAGAAATGTTCTTTAAAGAGCCGAGACAAGCAGCTTATGCAGGGCTCCTGAGCAGCATCTATAAGCTCATGCAGAGATGTTTGCAAAGCAGTTCCTTAAAACTGATGTTTATTAGTGATAAAACGTTTAGTTTGGGGTAACTTTATGAAGATGTCTCAGTGTAAATGCAGTGTATACTGACACACTTATGTCACTGAGAAATGCTTTGGATCATTTTCCAAAGGTAATGAATACAATATATCATTTAGTCTCATTAGAATTTCCACACATTTCTCATGTAATATTATAAATATAAATAAAAAACATGGCTGCACCTGGAGGAGGTTGATCCAGCTTCTTACTGCGCAGCTCTGACATTGAAACCTGTAACTGTTCAACCACCATATCATCAGCGAGGAAGAAAGAAGCAGCCAGCTGCTCCTGAAGGAACTCCCTCAGGTCCTCTAACTGCAGTTTCAGCAGCCGCTCTGTTAAACACACACCACAAACACACAATAAAACTTAAGCTAGTTGGATAAAAACTCATTTATTAAGACAGACGTTATTATTTTTAAAAGGCAGCAATTTAACTAAATATTACACATTTAAGCTACCAAGTAAAAAAAAAAGTCCTGTCAGTTTCTAGAAATCAACCAATATGCTGTGACACCATTTCTCTGTGCATCCAATGATAATACAGTATCTGATTCTTCTCCACAGCAACGGGACACTTGTGTTACATAAGCCATCCAGTTAGGATGCATCCAACCGTGAGGAAGCGTGCCATGTAATCCACACAGCAGCTGGGTGGCTGTATCCAGGCATAAGAGCAACCTGCCTCATGTGGTACAGCACGGCATGTGGAGACAACCTTATGACTTTTCTACTCACTTTTATGTAACTTAAGGGTAGTATAAGCCATAGCAGTTAGTATCTTCTCTCCTTCCAATATGTAGATGTCCCATAAGCGCAGCGTGAGGGTGAATGGGGTCTGTTAGGTGAGACAAAGTGGACACAGAGACATACTCAGGATGTAGTTCTGCATAAGGATGGTGCGAGATTCTACAAACGGAACATGAAACATGTGAAGTCATGAAAACTCACTCGGTCAATGAAGCATTGAAGAAACCACTTGGTGGTGTAAATCCCAGGTGTCATCTGCTCCTTGTCCTGTAGAAAGCAACAAAAAGCCTCTATTGGGAAGCTGCTCCTCATAACTTGCTTAGTTATAAAGATTATTTAGCTCATTTTTATCTGGAACTGCTTTTATTGTCTTTAACATAAACAACAACATGTGTTTTTCTTTCTTTCTTTAAATATTAGAGCAAATGCAGTCAGACCGTTTAGGACCTCACAGCTCAGAAGCTCTCCTGGTCATATAAATGCAACTCACCATGTGTTTCTTTAGCTTGGGCAGCAACTTAGAGAGGATGAGCTCATGGTGAGCCTGGAAACGTAGCAGTTTGGGGAATCCTGGGATGAAGAACCCTGGCAAAGAGAGGAGAAAAAAAATCACTACACTCTACATGGTGTAACAGCGTTTTCAAAAGGATCAATCAAGTCAGTTTAATCACCCATTCATCATTAAAACATGAATGTTTGCTTTTCCTTGTCTACATCTCTTTCCATCTCACCGTGCATGGAATGCTTGCTGTTGGTAAGGAGCTGGGATAGAGCCCAGAAAGCATCTTCCTCGTTCAGGTACATGAGCAAGATGGCAGCGATCTGACTCATCCCCTGGCAGTAGCTCACCTCCTGATGGAAACACAGGAGAAGATCCAGAACACACACACACACACACACACACAGGGGTCAGGAGATCACCTGAATGCTGATGTGGTCTGCAGGCACACTGTAGGTGCAGCAGCTGGATTATAAACACTTACACCAAAGATTATATAAATATTTACAACAGCTGGACTGACTTTCTCAGCAATGTCATACTTTCAGCTTGAATTACTGCTAAGTCGACAATGCAGTGATTTGCTCATTTACACAGAAATAGTCTTTGTGCACAGAAGCACGAACATATCTGATATTTGACCATATTAAGGCGGATTTATCGCACAGCTTGAAATGAACACTCAAATGTATCCTTTCAAGGGTATACAGGAAAAATAATTAGGGCTGCAGAGAGGTTAAACTGCACATTTTTCACATTCCTCCCTTCAATCACATATATGAAAAAGACAAGCCCCCCTGCTATCCCTCCACACCCCCCTCTCTCCTACTGACCCAATTTTTTATGAGCACTGTGTGAGAAGAGAGGAAAAGGAAAAGGGAACAACACATGACCATTTCCTCTGGTTTAAACACCTCTGCCTCAAAGGAACTGAACACAGAACATTGGCGGGGAGAGAAATACTATATTCCGTCATATTACTACCTTTCTCAGCCTTTCTCAGTGCTCTAAAAACAACTGATATGAGTAGATGTCAGGAATGGCAGCCACAAGATGCAAGTCCCAACCAGACTGGTGAAAGCTACTTTTTTAAATGTCTTAGCCAGTCCTCGAGGGCCACCAGCCCTGCAGGTTTTCATTGTATTCCTGTTCCAACACACCTAAATCACATTAAATGTATACAACAGCCTGTAAAATTATGCACAATTTAATTTAAATGGGTTTTGTTGGAAAAAGTACCCATAAAAACCTGCACACCCCTGGTCTAAGCTGTAATTTACAGCACATTAACTGCCCTGGAGTGGTATTTGTCGCTGCTACAAACTAGCTTACAGCCCAATATCACCCTCACCCAGAGAGACCTGAGCAAAGTGTCTTATCTAATCGAGGTGGTAAATTACAATGCGTGTTCTGTTTTTACAATACTAAGCTTCACATAACTGCTGCTATTATTAAGACAGCAAATAAAAAATAAGCTGGATCTTGATAACAGGATAATCAAATAATTCTGCAAGATGTATAAATGCCATTTAACAAAAGTACACTGGTTGTTGAGAACTGACACATTTTTATTGTGATTAATAAATGCTTAGATGCTTTATCGTTTCAGTTCAGTCCTTACTGCATGGACACAAACAGTCCATAAGAGAACTTGCTCTAACAATGCAGGTTTGCTGGTGGCCTGAATGTTTCACAGTGATGCTGCACACTAAGGCTGAGCCACTATCATGAATAAAAGATCTCACCAGAGGCTCCGAGCAAACGAGAGTAAGAACAGATGGGTCTGTAACGCTTTGCCTGCTCTTTGCTGGACAGGAACCAACTTATCTTCACAAATATTGCTACAAATATGTTGCTTTTTTTAAGTTCTCTTTATTACCTACCCTGCCTTATGCACGTATACACACAAAGAAAGCTGAAACTTACCGTATTGTACACAGAGTACGCTGCTAGGACATGAAACAGTGCCTGCTGCCTGGACAGGGAACAGAAAAACCTCCAGTCAAAACAAGGATGTGATACCTGAGCCTCAGTTGAACAAGCGGTAAAAAAAATTTAAGTTTCAGAAAGAAGGTAGCAGTTATTTATCATTTATATGTATGAGAGCATACCATGTAGCATATAAAGCATCTTCATTCATGCAGAACATTTAAGAAACTAATATTACAGATTAATAACAGAGGCGTGCATCTTCAGACCAGTTTCTGACACCGCAGGCCACAGTGCTATGCAGCTGATTACACCTGGACACAACGGTTTTAGACACGAAGCACAAGGCAGCCACTGTGTGTGTGCGCGTGTATGTGAGTGGAGCAGGGGTGTTAACAAATATTATGTAGATATAGAGAGGAAGACTACCCTCTGGCCTTAATAGTGGATACATGTCCAAACGGACAGTGGCAGAGACAGGAAAGAAGCTTTAAATAGCATACTCTGTGTGAGTAAGACAGCTGTTGACTCACAGGGAAGTAGTGGGCAGCAGGATGGAGCAGTTTGCTCCGTTTGGACTTGGGATCGAACGGGAAGTGTGTTACAAAGAGCAAGAAGACAGCGCTCACTCACACACACTCAGAGACAACTTAAGTAGCCGTCGTGAAGACATACAATAAAACAAGATTATGCTCTTGTTTTATTTAGTATTATTTTTATTTCAGGTTCTTATTTTGCTTTTTTTTTCTGCGTGTGCACTTGTGTCAAAGCACAACTCTGTATGAATGCTGTTTCCTGTGGGGCTTTGTGCACTGACAGGAAGGTTAATAAAATGCTGAGAGGAGGAAACCACCGCTGCGGGTTTGCGAGAATGAAACACATGTGTACGAGTGTGTGTGTGTGTTTGGAGGTTCAGGGCAGAGGTCACACCCTACAGCAGCCTCAATGGAGGTACAAAGTGATACTAAAATATCTAAAGCAAGAAGATACATCTTTAAACAAACAAAAAGCTAAATAAAAGAAGGAACATTAAATATATTTATCGTCACAACTGAACTTATTTAACCTGCTCAAGGTCAAAGTGTGTTCTGGTGAGCATGGAGTGGTTTAGATAAGCTTTAAAGTACTTTGGGTGGCAGTGACACATGAGAAACACACCACATCAGCATTACCTGAAGATAAAAGTATAAAAATAAAAACGTAAACAACGAACTTACTTGACTCCAAATCGGTCCATGAACATGATGTGGTTCCTGAAGGTTCTGTTCACATCCAGGTCGATCTGCTTGATCTCTGTGGAGAAGCTTCGAGCCTGTTGCTTCATTTTCTGACCAATAAAAACATGACAGTCTGTTTTTTTCTGCAGTCTGAATGAAATGGTACGCTTATTTCTAAGTTTATAGCAACTGCCTTCAGCTTTAAGGCTCCTACCTCATATTTTCCTTGATTATCTTGTTTTATTTTCTCTATGTCCAAAAGCAAAGCCCAAGCCTGGCCACGCAGCTGGAGAGGGATACCTTTATAAACTCGCTTCACCAACTGTAACATGAAAAAAGAAAAGAGAGAAGGAAAAGATATGAGACAAGTTGTCACAACAACGTCACAGAGGCAGAGGGTTGCATATAAACACACAAACACATTATTTGCACACATGCATTTCTTTTAAAAGTCTTAACCACAGAAAGACAGATATAGTTCTGCTTAAAAGGGAATGGAAAATAGATTATAAACAGTAACGGAAATAATAGATTACATAGAGCTAAATCCAGACAGTATGATGGGAGCTAGAAATGACCTTTTCACTATTCCTGTATTTATCCCATTTCTTCACCATCTTGAGCCATTTTTCCACACGCTCTATCTCTTGTTGCTTTTGCTGGAGAGAAAAAAAAAAAGCATGACTAAGCAGACGTTTATTACATGGAGGTAAAATCTATGCAAGTTTCCTTACCTTCTCTTCCAGTGCAGTGGGTGTTGAAAGCTCCTCCTCACTGGAAAATACATACATGTTAATGACCGTTCGCAGTGTTCGGTTAAAAAAGAACAACATGAAGCCTTTATTTGGGCCTTTAAAAAATATAATAAAATATAAATATATATATATATATATATATATATATATATATATATATAAATATAAAATTATCTACAATGGTTTGGGTGTATTTCTTGTTTAGGGCAAAATTGTTGTAGTGTAAAAGGTATCCAGTAGGGGGCAGAAGACAAATCAGGTTGTGTGCAACAGGTGTCTACACGGTGCGTGTGAATATGGTGGCAAAAACTAGGAGTAATGCTTCACCCTCTCCACAAAACTATGATTTACGCATCCAAAGCCAGAACAAGACACAGCTCATGCACAGATAAAAGGTTCCCTGCGTGTCGCAGGAAGCTCATTTAATATTTATGTAACATCTGACATCTCTTTGCTCTGCTGTTGATGGTAAAGTAGCAACATATTCTGCTGTAAGCGCTGTAAACAAGCCAGGATTGCCCGGAGCAGTTTAACATAGTTGATCAGAGATAGTATTATTGTTGTGTTTGGTGTGTGTTCATCACATTTACATCATTACCAGCTCTGCAGTTGCACTGACGGAACAGAGACTAATAGTGGTTTCAAACCTATTCACCTTGGTACCTGGTTTTCAACATGATCCGTTTCATGGAGGCAAACCTCGGATTTCTTGTGTATCAGAGGGCAGATTTCTAAAATACTTTTACCGTCAGGTGATGCAAAAGGTCTCAAACTGTATGTATCAAATATGACGTGGTCTAAACAGGATAAACATCTGTTTAGCAATATATAATCATGATGTTAAAAATGTCAGAGTTGGAAAACAAAAGTTACAGATACAATTGTGGACATTAAACGAGAATGTAAATCAAATTAGAAGTTTAAATGAGCTTACTGGAGGAAGCCAAAGCGGTCTGTGACTTTATAGATGCTGTAGTCAGCATCCTCCCACGGGTCAATGTCGATGCCCTCTTGCCTGCCCTGAAAAACACCAATTCAGAAAATAGAAGTAATTATGCTGGTATTGTGCTTCATTATAGTTTGCTTCTTACTGCCTCAAGTGTTTGTTTTATTATTAGCAAGTCAGATTGTGCTCCATGCAAAAGGAAGGCAGTTGCTTGAGGAAACCTTTGGTATCAATGACAAAAGTATCAAACCATCGTGTCCTAAGCATGTTCCTGTGGGATGGCACCATCACTTCATTCCTGTTCACACACTGACCTTGTCATACTTAGAGATGATTTCAGCCTGTTCCTCTGCTTTAAGTGTATCAATGTCCTTCTTCATGTCAAAATCTGGAAGGAAGCAGATAAAAAACACTGTTGATAACATTTAAGGTAGAAGATGCCAAAGCAATTATTTTCTTACATCTCAGGTTGTAATCTAAAGATATTCACCTGACTGCTCGTATCAATAAGGTAGGAAGCGAAGAGCACAGAGTTTAAGTTTAGCTTTGAAATGAACCTTTAATGATATTAGTGGATTTTTCTGGTTCTCTTACTGATTTAATAGGATATACTCGCTATAGTTAAGTTACTTATTTAATTCTCATATGCATAATTTTGACAGGAAGTATATGCTGCATAAATGAAACACATTATTTTAATCATCAGTGACGACATGAAAGGACATAAACATGAAAATTCAGTGGCATTTCATTATCTTAAACAAATAACATTTTCTCACTGAGAAACAGCTAATTCAGCATTTATCTCTGTGTGTTCTCCAGTCAGTAAAAATCTCTTCTTTGTTGCTTTCTCTCATTTTTTTTACCTCACTTCCTCCAACAATCTCCTCTCGTGTTTCTTAGCTAAATCAGCCATGGTTCACATTCAAACTGTCCAGTACAGTGAGAGCAGCTGCTAGCATGTAGCTTGTAAACAAAACATCAGGAGGAAAGAAAAGCTGTGAATGGTGGTTTGACAGCTTAGGAATGGCTCCAGGAATGTACACAATGAGTATCATTTTATCAGCAAGACCAATCAGAAGCACAGAGACTTAAAATCAGAAAAGCAATGTCATGCTAATATTTCTAGAGGTATCAATATTGACTATGATATCACCCATTTGTTTTCTCCCATTTAGGGCCAAGAAAATTATGGAAGCCTATTTAGAATAACTTTTTACATTTCACTATTAAAAACCATAGCTTGTATTAAGACAGACGGAGCCACTTAGGATCCTGAAAAGCTAAAATGAAGCTCGTTGGGTGGTTACTTCTGTCGCCATCTTGGCAGCGTTCCTCTGGAAAATACAAAAAATGATCAAAGACGTGGACCTGAGAGACCGGCTGTGAGTATGGGGTGGATGACTGGTATCTAATAAACTCTGAGCACCTGTAGCTTGTAGTCAGACACAACCAGCTTAAGCTAAAAAGCTAAAGCTAGGGCGAGCTGTTAGCCGGCTAAAAACAGCAAAACAACATGCGTATAGTCAAATTTCAAGATTAAATAACATTTAAAAGGGATGAGTTATAAAAAAATGTAGGTCTTCACAGTTGTCATGAGGGTTAATTTGACCTATTAAACCTAGAAGTTTTATGAACCAGACTACCTAGCCTGGGGGGGGGGGGTACTTTTGCATAGGCTTCACTTTTTCCTACTTGTTAAAAACAAGTAAACAAATACATTTAAAAAAAGCACTTCACGGACAGACGGATGGATGGAAATAACCTCAGCAAGGCTCTTGTTGATCTTCTTGATCTGAAGTTTGTTTTAAGCTACACTTTTTGTGCTGCAACTCTAAATGTTGTAATGGGATAGAGGCAGAGTTTATGGTTTTCTTTCAAAGATTAATAATTGTCAAATTATATCAGTTTAAACATTTATTTAGGAACCTCTAAGTGAACATCTACATGTATTACTAATCCAGTTTATCTTGTTGGGTTACAAACCCACTAACAGTTGCGTGTCTGCATGAGGGTCCTGCTGAGGTGTCAGGCTGGTTGCATGTCTGCCATGCCGGATAGTAACAGCTGGGACAGCACCTGCTACGTCAAACAGAGAGCCTTTAACTTTTCCCTGGACAACTGAAGCAACTTTCCTCCGTATAAAACTCTCTCTCCGCTGAACCAGCAGACACACTGAAACTTAGGAAATCATGCTGTTTTTCAGCTGCTTGTAAAACATCACTTCACACATTTTTACCCAGAATTTGAACTTATTTAAGATGCACATGAAACCTAAAACTATGTTAAAACCTTTCCTTCAGCCAGACTTGAGCTACAGCATCCAAACTGCTGAGTATATTCTCAAAACCAGACTGAAAGCAGGTGTGTTGCACTGTTGCATGCTTTCCTTTTAGCAATTTCCCCTTTTTAGTCCATGTCAGGTCTTTCATGCAATCAAAGATTTTCTGAAGTGAACTGTCTGTGAGGAAATGACTTAACCCAGCTCTGACCCCACCCATCATCTTTATTAAAGAGCAGCCTGCCTTCAGCAGAACTTCAGGGAGCAAAGGGTGTGAAGAGGAAATGAGTGCAGATGTGGGATCAGCATCTTTCGCTGCATCATCCCATGTATGCCCTCATCCAAAGTAACCCCAAGTAACCTTTTACATCAGAGCTGAACCTAAATTAGTTTATGTTGGTTTTTCATCTATAGAGGTGAACAGAAAAGCACAAGTTATTACTTAACAGAAAGGTGAACGTACAGAACAAAAACAGGGTTTGTGTCTTTTATTTTCTTCCTGCTGCATCCGTTTCTTCCATCACCAAAGATATTTTGATTTAACTGTTGATTCCAAAATGTACGTAGGTGTGAAAAAGCTTTGTTTGTCTCTAACCACTCTCACACATGAACACCAGAGACATTGGGAAGTATGTGCTGACACTTTTTCTGTGGTTTCTGTTCACACATGAACTTCATGCGAGGCATTTTCTGCCGTAGATGCACTCACAAGTATGAAAACAAAGGCTGAGTAGGAAGGAGCGTCGGTTAGCATCGAGCAGTGTCGATAGCAGATGAAGCTCTTTGTTATATGAATATATCAACAGAGAGCTGTAACGTCGTATTTTCTTGCTGTGACTTCAGTTCTCACCAATAAAAGCAATGCCATGTCACAACATGACCACAAACAACTAGCAAAGCCTTTTAAACATTATAAAGACGTTAAAATTAGGGATTAAAAATAAAACAGGGGGTTTTTTTTCCAAGGTCCTCTGAGAGGTTTGCATAAAAATACTATTAGGAAGGTGGTGTAAAAGGTCTGTGGGGTCCCAGATGCTTACTTCCTGTGTTAAGTATCCAGAATGCTGATACAATTGTGTTAGGGGTTAGGAAGAAAAGGAAGTCAGCGAGCGCCACTCCTTCAACATCAGGTTTAGTAAGAACAGACAGCGTCCACCCTTTCTAACGATGCAGAAATCTCACTAATACACCTTTGTTCCTCTTTTTATATTCTTTTTTCTGATTGTGACTCATAACCAGAATATCCGTAGGCTGAAACCAACTGATGGTTTTCACGGCGAGTTCGGTGGAATTTACTCTGCACAGCGAGGTGTGGCTGGAGTAAGAGGATGCCAACCAGATGGGAGTAAGCGGAGTGGGTGAAACTGAGAAAGTGGCTGAGTAGGTCACTGTGTGGGATAGGCTTCTCATACCTGGAGGAGAGAGAAAGCTTAGATGGAGGGTTAATAGTGCCTACATGTGCAGTGAACAACGAGCAAAATAGTGATAATCTTGTTGCAGAGGGAGGACTTTGAGCTGGAGTTTTAGGTGACATCATTTCCTGTTATGACATATGGTCTAAATCGAGCTTGCGTATAAGCTCTCACAGCACTTTCGTAACCACAACAGCTTTCTGAGTCAGTCTTGTAATTAGAAGGTTGTAAGCAGAGGTGCGACAGTCAAAATTTCCTTTACAGATTTATAAACAAAATATCCCATCACTGTATGTGTTGTATATGACTTACATCCTGTCAGATGGCATGGATCAAGCCATAAACATTGAGACTTTAATTAGGCATAATTATCAGACTGAACAATGATATTACAGGGACTTTGGTGAAGAACATACAAGCATTAGTGCATCTGAAGAGCCATTTATTCCTCAAAATGAAACACGTTTGGCTAAACATGCAAAGCCAAACAGAGTCAGTGTCAGTGACCAGTTTCCATACACACAACACACCATTTTCCCCCCATCTTATTTCAGTTCTTCCTTTTCGTGACCATCCCTCTTTTGGCTTATAATCAATCTTAATCCGATTTAAGGCTGGGGATTATACCAGAGCAGAGGAAGAATGAAAGCCTGGGATTAGAAGAAGTCTGGCAACAGTCAACAAACTGATAACTGAACTGTTGAAAAGTATGATGTATTTACTGCAGGCGCCGACCTCTACTGAGTAAAATTACAAAGCGAAACGGTGGGAGAGACATTTATAATGTATCACTAAGATCCAAAGTTTCTGAAACTCAGCGTATAGCTAAAACTTTTAATACAAGTATGAAAAGCTAAACTGCTGACGGCATGAGACAGAAGGCCAGATGTGTAGCTCCTCTGGATGAGAAGTGAATGTTGCCTGGCCAGCCTAACGATGTGACTCAGACTAAACAAGCTGGTGGGCCATGCCTGATGTGCGTTTTACTTTCAGTATGACTCGCCCAACAAAGGCCTCATCATCTATCATTAAGCACCAGGTGATGATGTTAATCACACATGACTAAAATGGTTTCTGTCATTTTTGGTTTAATATTTATTTATTTAATATTTGCATGATTCAAATGGTAGTTTTTATTCAGTGAACCTCACTGAAGGTATTTTACTTGTATGATAGAGTGATGAGTTTTCTGCCTTAGGACACACACTCATGAACACACACGTCCAGTCACACAAGTTCCCACAACTCTGGAAGCTTTTGTCATACGAGCTGTTTGTGAGCATGGCGTCATCCCACAGCCTGTTCAATCACATCCAAAGTACGAGCAGCTCTACAGACGTTCATCATAACACCAGGAAGCCTTTGCCAAATATGCTTATCACCTGCAGTTATGTAATAATTCAGATTATGTTGTTCATGTACACCCAGCAGGTGTGGATGTGGGAAGTGTGTTAAGATATCAACGACAGCAACAAACATCACATTTCATCCATTCCTCACTGTGCATGCCAAAGAGGCGTTCAGTCCCATCCTCTAGTAATAACTCACTTCCACTTTCAAAATGATTGCAGCGGACGATCTAGCTGAGGATGCACGAGTAGAGAATCAGACCTCAGGGTCAGGGAACTATGATGTGGTAGTGGTCAGGCTGATGAAAGTCAGCAAAGTCTTGAGAATGAGAGTTAGAAATTACAGGGTGAATAAAACTACTTCCACGTATAATAACTGGAACATGTGTGGTCTTTTCTGCTTTGGGTTGAGCTGAAGATGGTGATCTGTTGTTTTAACACTCCTGATAAGCCAGAAAACATGAAAAAAACATGCTAGCACCACCTTAGAGAACCTTATTATCTCTGCCATTACTTTAGCTAAATGCTATAACATCATGATAGCTGTGGAGAACAAGCATATTATTCTGATTTAAATGCATGGCTTCAGTTTCCACATGAAGAGGTCTGAAGCCCCAGATGTCTCCAGTGGGAGTCAGACGCATAGTATGTGCATTTTGCAGAATATGAAAGCAGCAAGATGTGAGGATCACAAGAGGGTGATTCTTCTGTTTCAGCAGGGAGTGAAGAAAGGTAAGTAATGACAGTAGCTTCTGTTCAAGGCTTACATGTTTCGGTCGCACTTAGAAGCAAGATTTTTCTCTAATTTCCTTCCTAAGCATGCACATCTTGACTGTTTAAAACACATGTAATTACAGGGAACCCCTAGAAGACATGGAATCAGTAAATCACTTCACAGCACGTCTAATCTAACTCTGAATAGATCCTCTGCTATTTAAAGATTTTAACGGAATATGAAACAAAAACTGAACACAAAAAAATAAATTAAAAATTATTTAGAAATCCCTAATTACACCAATCAATAACTACTTAAGTTTGAGGGATTGCAACTCTATTCCAAAACATGTGCTGTCTGCCTGGGAAACTCTGAATAAGATAAAAGTACAGCTGATGCTTTCTTTCATTTACTGTGCTATGAAAATATATGGGTCACATGTTAGTTAATTGCTAGCATGACTTAAGAGACAAGCTAACACAGAGGAGCTGATGTGAGAGAAGCTGGTTAGACTTGCAGGAAGTACTAGCTTCATGGAAGCAGAAGCATTTGATGCTTATTTAGCAGGAATAAAAAAAAAAAAGACAATTATCCTGAATTTAGGTGAGACTCGGGAAGTTAGGATGTATGATAGACCATCCAGCCAATGTGCCATCCCATGCACCTCATCTGTTTAGCAGTGGTGGGCCCTCAGGGCCAGCAAGGCCTTCTCTGCTGGCCTAAGCATACTCAGAAAATTAATAAAGTAATTAAT
>JBAMHV010000010.1:24475298-24489970 GCA_037177535.1 Pseudomugil gertrudae
ATTATGAGGTGTATAATAAATGTAGGCTGGACTAAGTGACACGACATTGAAGGCCTGGGTGTGATATGCACGGCCCGCCACTGCTGCTTAGTCATTTCAGTACATGACAAAAATAAACAGCTAGGTTCCTTTTAAATCAAGAAAATATACAATGAGTGCATATAAAGAACATATCATGCTACTGAGTCTATTTTCTTTGGTGTCTTTAATACATTCTTGAATACCTTAGGATTAAATTCACTTTGCAGATGTGTATACACTTAAGCATACACGCTTCAATACCGTTAGCGGCCTCCAGACATAACAGTCCAAGCCTCGTGCATCCAGCCATGTTTTGCAGGTGTGACGTGTGTGGACAATGGCCGATTGTTTAACTTACCGGGCTTCTTCTTGGGACTTTCTCCTTATGGCTGTTTATTCACAGCAAGGCAAAAGAAGTATTTATAAACTACTTATTTTCTTTTCAGCCAGTTGAAACAAACACTGAGATCATCTAATACAGAATGAAGCAGAAGAAGAGTATCATTGTGGGTGAGTGAGGAAATAAAACTGCTGGGAAGCTTTGATGGTGAACCACATTCTCCTTAACAGGAGATTCACTGTCTTTCCGTTTATTTTATGCCTGTATTGTTTATGCACAGAAAATAGCTCCACACAGACTTTGTGGAGCAGGGGCGAAACATTCAGAGTACAGCGACTGGGGAACAGCACAAAGCTCAGAATAGCTCGTCATTCCCAAAGGGCCTGTCCTGCCCGACTCTGCATTACCACTGTCCCACCGCCTTCTCATTTCTCCAAGGCTTAGCATGATTCACCAACAACACACACCAGCACAAACCAACCCTTATCCCACCTAAAAACATCAGATGCATCTGACAAAACCTGAAAACAGCATTTGCTGCTGCTTGAAGCGTCTAACAATGATAACAGTGATAATAATGATCCTTACAGATCTGAGAGGCTTTGCCTTCACGACTGGCAGGACTGCTGGGAGGAGTGGCATGAGGAGGACAGGAATGTCAAGCGAACTGCATCCGTAAACACAAAACCACAGAACCATGCTGAGAAAGCCACATTCTCATAAATGGATCTTCTTCCTGGCAAATATGCAACAAGCAGCGAGGCCTGAAGAAAGTTTTCATTCTGATTTAGATTCGCTCTAACATTTCTGTAAAGTCACGTTCATGTGGAACAATAAATATGGTTAGATGTCCCCAAATAGAGAACTTGCAAACATCCATGTTCACTAGAGGTCTGACAAAACCCTTTTATCCTCCATATAAGCTGCTATCCTTTGTATTGCAATCCACTCAGCACATTAAATGTGGACATTTTTCATAAATAGAAAATAGAAGGCATGTTTATAAGTTTACAGGCACAAAACAGAAAGTTATGGTACGCAGAAGCATTTTACTGAAAGAAGAGTCGCATCATATTTCAACCTCAGGGGTAGGTTAGGTATTTGAAGCAAATAAAACATAACATGGCACATTAAGGTCACACGAATTGACAGGATGTAATCATATAAGGGAAATTCCAAGATACCCAAATTTAGCCTTTGTAAAAATATTCAGCACAAAATGTGACTTTTATCCTACGAAGCCATCATTCATGTGCTCAGTCGTGCAACAGTTTTCTACAGTCCCAGCAACAATGTGACCTCACCTGCACGGATGATAGAAAAGGGTTTGGGTGATGGAAACATCAGCCAGCTAATGCAAAGAGGAGTCTTTCTACAATATGTGATAAAAACCAGTTAGTTCACTACACGCTGTGCGACTGGGTGCTTGGTTCTACTGAGGGTGGTAACATTCAGCCGGTCTGCGTTCACACTCCACTTACAAACTGAACCTAATAAATAATATATTCCCATCCTCACCTGAGGTGGTGCTGATGGAAGAATTAGCAAAGAAAAAACAAAACAGCTCCTCTAGTGGTTAATGCAGACCAACATCTGTTTCTACAGCATAAGTTACAGTCTGCTTCCTGTGTTCGGTTCGATTGAAGTGAATTGATGCCTATTAGACTGATCAAAGTTCTGTTTTGAAACATCAGTTTGATCAAACGACCCTAAAATCATCTCAACTTTCTGAGCGTTAATCTAGAAGGTCCGGTGTAAACGCACCCCTAATGGAAGAAAAACACGAGCCATCACATGCGTTTGGGCTTTTAAAGACTCCAAACTGGACACAAAAAAGTCCTAAAATCCCCCACGTGTTAGGTAAAAAACACGGAAATAGTTGGAAATAAATGTAGATTATGCAGTTAAATGTCATGAGATTAGACAGAAATTCTTAGAGAGAAATCATTAAGTCTGACAGCGTATTCCTGATCGTCTCTGATAGGATGCTGGATTGTGGACAACTTAATACAACAAATGTACTTTTCTGACGTTCATTTTATTCGGTTGTGAGGTTTTTAGAAGGATTCTTTAAAATGTGCGTGGGAATGAGCCGCTTTGCTGAGGCCTCCAGTTTTGGACGTGGTTTCATTCAGACAAACAGAACATAGGTGTGAACGGGAATATTTTTTTGCCTCTGTCCGGCCAACGCAGGGGGACAAACTCCAAGACCTTTCCAAGACGTCTGAAAAGAAGTCTGAGAAATTATAAAGAGATATTTTGTGAGTCTGACAACATGGTTGAAGCCTTTCTGTTTGTTTTGGGTTTTTTTAAACGGTTGACGAACGGCTTCACTATCTGGTGCGTTTTGGGACACTGGTACGTCTGTTGTCCTTTGACGTCCATCATAAAGCCGCCTTTCAGGCAGACAAAACAGCGACTGTCCCTCTGGTGAAATAATATTATCACAACAGAATACAATGAATGCTGCTGATTGAAGCCGTGTGAGAGAACCATAGATGGTCATTAACTAACGTGTCCTCACTGCTGCTCCACAAAACTAAATATCCATCATGCTTCTCACAGGCTTGCAACACTTTGTAAACCCTGAATACAGATAAATTTGTTTGCATTTACAGTAAAATATTCAGACTTCATTTTAAGTATAGTTGTTAATAAAAAGTGTTAAAAAGCAGCGAACATTGCCTGGATGAAAACGAGCACACATGTTCCTCCTCACACGTAACAATGCTTGTGGCATTGTTAAAATACGTTAGTTTCACTCCAGGTTCTTTAAATCAAACAGGACGACTCTCATATGTCCAAAAAGGTTTTTTTTTTCTGTAGATCTGGAAAAGCATAAGATACAAAAATCATGCTTTAAATAAACTGATGCAATGAGATTAAACGAGATGACACATATTTGACACATATTTAAAATGTCATGGCCAGGAGGTGTTTACGGTAATAATCTGTGTCACGGGAAAATTCACTCATTGGTACGTTTTATTTTGGGTTTTTGACAAAAATGAGACATGAAACCAGCTGGGAGTGAAAATAACACATTATAGAGGCAGATATTATGCAGTCAAGTGGAGTTCTCGAAAGCAACATCACTGAGAAGCACTGCGACAGCGCTTTCATCAGACATCTTTCATTTAGTAAAATATCACAATATTTTATAAAGCTATGCCATCAATTAAAAACTGCATTTATTCCATTTGACAGAGTTACTTCTTTACAATCTGTTCAGGTTTCTGTTACTATCTACTTTCTGTTATGGAGGCATCGTGAAGCAAGTTAGCTTTTAGATTTAAAAGTAGCACAAAATGAAAATCTGTAGTCATTGGACACAAATAAACCAGAAAGAATAATAAAAACCATTTCATGTTCAGTGGAGGAAAGCACAAATACCCAGCCGTACATCATCTACCATCATGTGCAGATAAAATTTTACAAAACGGCCAATAAAAACAGAACAAATCCATTAAATGTTTTACCTCAAAACATATCAGACAAATCAAATTCATGATATGGAAGATTAAAGTAGAGCGAGTGACATCTCATCTGTACGAGCAAAGGGAAGAGCTGAAGAAGTCCAAGTTTAAAGGATCCATTTCTCTGTTAATGAGGTAAAAAACAAGTACTACATGCTTGATCTTATTCAGTTTGTCTAACAATGGGGCTTATAATCAGTTGATAAAACTTTATTTAAAAGAAAAAGTCAAACTTTATTTATGTAGCATTTCTGAAAGTGTTTCACAGGAAGCAAAAGTCTAAAACATTCAAAAATCTATTTTTAAGCTTACTTGTTTTCTTTTCGTACCCTGAACAGATGCTAAAGGTGGTTATTCTTTGCTCTGTATTCATTTTTAATCTAGAATTTATTTTTATTTAAACTGACAACCAGGATCAAGTCTTGCTGTGTGAAAAGTGATACGATTCCCGGTCCAGATCGTCACATTTCCGGTGCTTAGAGGACTTCAGCACACCATCATTGGGGTGGATGTAGCTTAGGAGGAGGAATAGTTGCCTTTCAGATTGGCAGAGCGATTCCAGGACTACATGCTGAAGTGTCCTTGGACAAGACACTGAACCCCAAGTGGCCTTCTGGTGTACCCATCAGGGGTGTGTGTGTGTGAATGCACTGCGTGGTGTTTGGGTGATCAACATGACTGGTTGCGGGCTTTATAAGTTATTTGTGATGTGTCACACATCACAAAAACCTGGTAGATCTGTAGAGGAGAGTACAAACAAGGCTCATGTAACCCTAAAAGCAAGCACATGTGCAGAAACACACATTCAGTCATACAACACGTCTTCTTCAACCTGACCATCAGCAGTGTGCACATTCAACATGATGGCTCTGATGACTGTAAATAGCTACCAGACATCAGACAGTGGAGGAAACTGAATCCATCTGGACATCCTTCACTCAGACTGTCTGCAAACCTCCCCCACTCCACACAGGAACCAGTGAGACGCCCGGTTAACCTTCCACGGGGATGGGAAGCCCACACACACACACACACACACACACACACACACACACACACACACACACACACACACACACACACACACACACACCAGTTACTGCCCTACTTCTGGATGCTGGGTGCTGTCTGTGCGGTCCTGCTGTCTCCAGTATTTGCCTTGGTGATACTGTAATTATGAATATATCTCAGTCACAGTTCCTGATTTTGATTCTTGGCTCTTCATAAAAAGCGGAACTTAAACATGACAGGACTCAAACTTAAAAAATACAGACTTCATGTTTTCATCCTTATAAAATGACCAACAGCTAAAGAGGATAACGGGACAAATAAGGGCATGGAGAGCTGTGCCATCATAGTTCGCGTCATTTCACCACGGAGGGTGAAGCAGAAATTCCCCACTCACTGTCCTCACCACAACAGCCCTCCTTTACCAGAAGCTCAGCTTCACCATCTTCTATAAAACACACCAAGCAGCACACATTATCTTCAGCCACGCACGTGCTGCTAGTAGTTTTCCTAAACTGCTTTATTCTGGGGTTTAGACAAATTAGAGGTGTTTTAAAAACACGAAACGTGTGATAATTAAAGAAATAGTGTGTGTCAAACTTTAAAAAGGTGTGTGTATAACAGTAAAAGTGAAAATACCGTCATGCTAGCAGCGCCATCGTTGCTTACCTTTTGGGTGACTTCTCTTCGGCTGCGAGTAGAAACTAAATCCACTATTCTCATCTCCTCCTGGCTGGCTGTGATGAAGAGCTGCCCGCTGCTGCTCCTAATAATCACACCGAGTCACTGCGGCCACCCCACCGCCAGCACACACCTCACACATGCCGCCGAGCGCGAGCTAGGGCGCAGCTGTCTGGCAGGCAGGACGCACAGTGACAGCAAGAGGCGCGCGAGCAGCCGCGAGAGGCGTGCCTCTGTAGAGAGAAAGTTTTCACTTTTTTACTTTGCAGGAAGTCTTCACAGACGCTAAGCAGAAATAATGAACGATAAAGTTAAATATATATTTATATTTTAGTTAATCTTACTGGGTCTGTTTTGACTTGTGTCGGTCCAAACAACGTGGTTCTACAAGAAAAATCCTTTTAGTTCAGAATTATATGAATATGTTTGTAGTGGTTCAAAATATTCAGATTTTTAGGATGTTTTTAAGGTATTTCTGATTTATTTGATGACTAAACATGAAATAAGGATTTGTACTCTTTACAAAAAGAAGTCGTATTGCGCCCCCTGCTGGATACATAAAGATATGTAGCATAGTACAATTCTTATTTATTTATTTATTTATTTATTTATTTATTTATTTATTTATTTATTTATTTATTTATTTATTTATAGATGTTTTGGAAGATATTTCCATAATAGCAACACATCTCTTACATTTGCCTTCATAATGATTTTAGAAATATTATGTTTCTCTTTGAAAATGTTACTTGGGTTTTATTATTTATAGTCTAACGACATCAGCTTTTCATTAATGAAATGAAATGAAAAAAAGAAAAATGAAAAATACTTTATTGATCCTAGAGGAAAATTCAAATTGTAGTAGTTTTTAAAAAATGTTGGTTTTGTTTTTAAATGCAAAAATAATTAATAGTCTTGCACATATTTGTTTATTTAAAACAAATGAAAAACATCAGGTTGAGCTACTAAAGAAGAATTTGATAGAAGCCTGATCCATTGATGCAAGGCATGGTATACCTAAGCTTTCATGTTGTTTAATTTTGACCACCCCTGAATGTGGAGCTGGAGTAGACTCATCAAACCAGGCGCTGTTTTTTAATCTTATGGTGTCCAATTTTAAATAAGCCTGCTGTCTAAATTCTGATCTGATTTTCTTTTTCTTTTCTTTTTCTTAGCTAACAAACACTGGACCACTGTGGTCTTCTGCTGCTGTAGTAGTCCATCTGCTTCAAGGTCAGACATTTTCTGCATCCTGCAATAATACTCTGCATACTGCATATTGTGAAGAGTGACCTTCCTATAATGTCCAACCTGTCTGCCCATTCTCCTCACACCTCTGATATACAGAAGGGATTTACACACAGACAAAAATCATTGGATATGTATCATTCTTTGGACAAATCTTTGTGAACCCTAAAAAAGGTTAACTTTTGCATTAAAATCACAGTAAATCAGGATTCTTTAAAAAATAGTTAAGCCAGCCCACATGGTACGGTCAATCAATCACTTAAATTCTCTTTCTTCCCCATTCATCCCATAATAAAGTGGTCATCTATTAATTTGTAAGATTAACCTTTACCAGGATATTTATCTTTAAAAATGTTTTGTGACATGTTTATGACTTACCTGCATTTTAGCAGCTTCTATCACTAAATAGTATTACTTATTAATGTGTATTACAGCCTGGGTACACAAAGTGCTTTTCCTGCCCTTTATCCCACGGTCATATTTTTCCACTACCTGCTGAGTAAGGTCATGCAACATTTCCAGGCGTCCACACGGGGGCGCTGTTTCAAACACGGCTTGCTGTGTAGGACACCAGAAGGAGAGAAGAGTGACGTAGCTGAAGGGGAAGTCCTTGAAAATAAGTCAGCGCTCTCATTCATGCCGTTTTCCAGCTAGCATCGCTCGCAAACGGACACTCCTGTCACATCTTGGTGAAAGCAGAGCCCCGTCCTCTCAGTGGGTAGAAAACGTCGGTAAGCGACCATTTCTTTTTCCACTGCGTGTCCGAGCGTGGGTTGCTCTGCTAGCTTAGAGAGTCCGAGCGTCGCTGCGGGAGTTTGGGGCAGAGAAAATAGCCTCGACTATTCTAACGGGGTCATGTAAAATAGTTTAACTCCGACAAGCTGTTCGCGTGAACGTCACTTTGTTGTATTTCCTCGTTGGTGGAGTGTGTGTGGTGTGCATGTGTGTGTGTGGAAAGATTGTGTCCCACCTTCGCGTTTGACATATGCTGGGCTTGTTTGGCCTGTTGCAGCCAGAAGTCCAGATCAATGCCATGAAATTCCCACCTCATTTTAACATCTCCTTACATTTATGCTTATTTTGGGGTTTCACTGGGTACCTGCATTAGTTACAACTTTTATAGCATGACTTTTTTCGTATTGGGATCTTTTTTAACAAAACTTACTGCAATTACGGTGTTACTGCTCAAGTATGTAGACAAAGATCAAAATAACGGTAATTTGTCAGCCACGAATGGGGAGTTTCATTATAAAAAGCAACTCTATTATTAAGAAATGGTATCAAGCAGTTTAACGGTACCTTTTTGTTGTTGTTATTGTTTATAGATGAGATTCATTTAAAGGTGTGTGTGTGTGTGTGTGTGTGTGGCATTGTCACCTGCCTGTCATGGTCAGTAACAGCTGCTTGTTTTTGTCCTAATTGCACAGAAGCGTTCAGATAATATTTAATTACCTGCATAGTGGGATTAAATGTGTTTTATTTAGATATAAAATCATATTTTTTCTGCACACTAGTGGCCCTATTCACACAGACCACGTGTGCAGGGCAGTTGATGTAATACCTACTATGTAACCTACATATTTCCCCTTTTTTTTGGTCATGTGCGTGTTTTACTGACATCCAGAAAGAGGCTTTTAATCATGCTCCATGTAGTGTGTCGGAATGTCGCATCATTGTGCAGCTCGGCTTCATTCAGCGTGAGAAGACGCAGCACCAACACTGGACAAGGTTTTCTGATGCGATCGCACATTTACAGATGGAATTACGGGTGTTTTATGACATATAAAGCCATAAGAAAACAGATAGCTGTATGCTTGATGTTAGTCGTGCTTTGTTTGCTGGCATTTGCGCGTGCATGTGCAGCTTTTTAGCGCGTTTCCAAGCGGCGCAGAGCTGCGACCTTTCCCCTACTTTGTGCAGCACCGTGGATCATGTGATGCAGCTGGGGGAAGGGAGTGGAGGATGCTGCTTCCTCCACAGGGCTTTTATACGAGCTGCACACGTACAAGCGACGTGTCCTGCTTTCAGAGTGCATAAAAATATCTTTAAATAAAAAGCACATAATCACTGAAGATTTATTAGTTTCATTTCTAAGCTCAATTACAGCGCAAGACGTCTTTTTCATTTTTAACCTGATTAATTTTGTGCAATAACAGAAATCATATTTGTTAGATGATTATAAATATTTTAGAGCATTTTGCACTGTCTGGAAAATGTTTTTTTTAAGATGTAGGTTTTATTATGGCAACATTCACACCTCTGTTTTACATATCAACAGGGAATGTCATAGTAAATAAATCATCTAATCATCATGATCTCATCTTGATCACGATTACATATTCCTCTTTATTTAAAATATCTGAGTGGAAAAAGTAAAAAAAATTACCATCATTTATCAGTTCACATTTTCATATATCTGACTTTGTGTATGTTATAGAGACCTACTCACCTAATGAGGAATAGTTTTCATTTATTAGCACAATGCTTGCTGTATATTTGCAATATAAATAAACATAATTGTTTGACAGTTTTATGTTGTCAGAAGCATATAAATAATAATTCTTAATCTGTATGACATTAGCTACTGATTTGCAGCAGAGTAATTATTTCACTAGTTGTGTAAGCGGTGTCATCTGTAAAGCAATCGTTTGCATTTTTTTTATCCAGTTTTCATTAAACTGCAAACATGTTTTCTCTTTTTAGTTTTACCTTGATGACACAGCTTTCCTGCCAGTTTTATGGTTCAGTTTTTACATGAGCTTGCTTAAAATAGACTAACTCTAACCTCCATGTTGGCTCGTGTCCATGGACCCTTCACCAGTGATCTGTTTGACTAGCTTCAGTGACCCTTTGCCTTTGAACCAGTTCTGGTTTAGTTTTTTCTCAGCATTTTATCATCTTTTCTACTTTACCCCATGAAATTAAATACTGCAACAAAACTTTGTTTTAGCACATATAGCCTCAGGTTTCAGAATCTGTGCTAAATGGGGGTTTTGTGTTTGGCTTTGTGTCGTACCTGTTTGTCTGGATTATCTATGATGAGAGACCACACCTGTATTTTCACTCTAATAGCTGTAAAAAGGTTGATATGCTGCATATTAACTCATTCTACATGTAAAGCTACATTTTATCAATGTGTGCCAGTACCTCCTCTCTGGTCACTAAATCAGGTGATCGTACTTCATCTTAACTTATCTGTGTCAAATGTACAGCGTTAACTCGTGTTTTGAGGGTAAATCCAGTAATGATTCCCTCTTTTTCTGTGGTTATTTCCTTGTGGAGATCTTAATGGTTACAGCAGAGAAAGGAAATAATCCCCACTGTTGTCGAGGGATAATGACCTGGGATTTCAAGGAATTGTGACAGAAGCTTGTGTGTGTGTGTGTGGGTGTGTGGGTGTGTGTGGGTGTGTGTGTGAGAGAGAGAGTGAATGTTCCGGTATCAACTATTCATGTCCAACATTGGTGCACTCGTTCTGGAAGTTTTATCTGTGATAATGATTTGTGATCCACCTTTTTTTGGCTTTAAACTGAATTATTTGTATGCTAATGAATATTTTATTTAATTGCTTTATTCAATTTATTTTTTTCAGCAGAGTTTATGATTTACTGTATATGTATTTAATTACTTTTGCTCCAATTAGTTCGTATTGTTTCTTTTGGGTATTTAATAGTTTCTCTTGAGGATCCTCCACGCTGGGGTGCTGCCTTCTTGGTCTGGAGTTGGTGCCGTGGTGGTTGCCCCTGCCTGGGCGAAACCGGGTCAGACACCACCGGACCCCTTGGTGCCGTGGTGGTTGCCCCTGCCTGGGCGAAACCGGGTCAGACACCACCGGACCCCTTGGTGCTGTGGTGGTTGCCCCTGCCCGGGCGACACGGGGTCAGACACCACCGGACCCCTTGGTGCCGTGGTGGTTGCTCCTGCCCGGGCGACACGGGGTCCGACACCACCGGACCCCTTGGTGCTGTGGTGGTTGCTCCTGACCGGGCGACACCGGGTCAGACACCACCGGACCCCTTGGTGCCGTGGTGGTTGCTCCTGCCCGGGCAACACGGGGTCTGACACCACCGGACCCCTTGGTGCCGTGGTGGTTGCTCCTGCCCGGGCGGCACGGGGTCCGACACCACCGGACCCCTTGGTGCCGTGGTGGTTGCTCCTGCCCGGGCGGCACTGGGTCCGACACCACCGGACCCCTTGGTGCCGTGGTGGTTGCTCCTGCCCGGGCGACACGGGGTCAGACACCACCGGACCCCTTGGTGCCGTGGTGGTTGCCCCTGCCTGGGCGGCACGGGGTCCAACACCACCGGACCCCGGCCTGCCTTGACCTAGGTGCTCGGTGGTTGCCATGGTAGCAACCTCGATAGGCATGCGAGTACTTGCTCCTGGTGTGGATGGATCCCAATAATATCATTTCCACGCCTCAACATCAGTACGGGGATGAGCAAATTCCCACGTGTTGTGTTTTTTACTTTTTAAATATTTTTTTTATTTCAATCACTTTTAAATGGTTTTGGTTAAGAGACGGAAGTTAGAAGTCTGTGTGTGTGTGTTTGTGTGTGTGGGGGGGGTTGTCTGTATTTGAGTGTCAGTGAACGTAGAAAGGGTTTGTTTAGTTTTTTTTTTTACGTTGTCTGTTTGAGTTTGTAAAAAAGTAAAAGAGTCAAAGGGGTTTATTTGTCACATGCACAGTTATACATAGCTCAATTGTACAGTGAAATGTGTATTCTGTACCTGCATCCTTTAATAATAGAAGAATAAGCTAAGCTAAATATTTATGAAATAGAATAAAAATAGAATAGAATAAAAGGATAAATCTTGAGTTTTAAATAAGATAAAAAATATCAGCATACTTATGTATATTTGTATACATATTTACATGTGTAAATAGAAGTGGGAAGTGGCTTTTTGTTTTGTTCAGTGTTCATAGTTGAGCAGGCGGACAGCCTGGGGGAAGAAACTCTTCTTTAACCTCTCAGTCTTAGTCTTTATGCAGCAGAAGCTCCGGCCTGATGGCAGAGGAGAGAAGAGACAGTGTGCAGGGTGGCTGGACTGCCTTAGGATCCTCTTAGCTTGTTTTATTTTAATTTTTATAACATAAAGTACTTTATGTTGGCATGAAAAGCGCTTTAGAAATAAATTTAGATTTAATCTTTGTACTTTCACTTTACCGCATCCGCTCCTTCCTTCCCTTAGTGTCTGTACTTCGTAAGCCACCATGGCAGAAGCTCACCAGGCGGTGGCCTTTCAGTTCACAGTCACTCCTGATGGCATTGACCTCCATTTGTGCCACGAGGCCCTACGCCAGGTCTACCTCTCTGGCCTCCACTCATGGAAGAAAAGATTCATTCGCTTTAAGGTAAGAGTTGCGCTACCTAGAGGAGGGCAATGTCCAGACAGTTATCTGCATAGTACAAGGAAACTTAGCTGGACTTTGACCAAGTTATTTTCCATCTTTGTTGCTGTCGGCGTTTTCCTGTTCAGTTAGCAATAAACTCACAAATATCAAATCCCCTCAAAATGCTGTTCTATCTGATTGTTGCTCTTCTGTGAAACTGTTTACTCGGTTCCTTTTAGCTTGCTCCCACCAGAAGGTCACCTTCTGTCACAGCCAACAGTTCCAGTCACCTTCCTGTCGGGTCTTTGTGTCCTAACCTTTGGCCCAGTTGTGTGTTTACAGTCATACTGAGTCATAAACCCAAAGAGCCGCAGGCGTTTCTGTCTGCTGTTATCCTTTGTTTATCATCAGAAATTAATGTTGGCTCACATCATGTGTTTTCATAACCCAGGACGCTGTGATGATGTATCCTATAGAATAACCTGTGTTTTCACAGAATGGTGTGATGACTGGTGTGTACCCAGGCAGCCCGGCTGGATTCATGGTGGTGGTTGTGTCCTATATGTCATATAATAAATATAAACAGCTGGATCCATCTCTGGGTTTGATTGCAAAGCTAGGCCAACATATGCCCATCAGGTAAGACCAGTGATGTTGCAAACTGCTGTCTCAGCATTATATGCTGGGTCATGTGTTGATGTGCAGGACTACTCAGACTGCACAAAGCAGGTTTTATAAGATGTTGCTCATTACTGTAGGCATGGAAACACTGATTAAGCATGATTAATAAGAAATATTGCTTTAGGTTTGGGGTTTAATCTGTTGCAGCATGTTTCCACTTTGGGTATTTTATTAAAAAGGAGGTGTGTGTTATTTTATGTGAGTAGCTTTTCACAGTTTCCTGTGTGCTGTCCACAATCCCCTAGACTAAACATTATTGCTAAACATAGACACATTTTGTATTAAAATTGACATTAATTGTGGAAAAAACCTTGATTTTCTAATTTCTCCTCTTGGTTCTGATTCTCTGTCCACAGCCGATATATGTCCACAGATAGTCAGAAGATAGTTGGAGGAGTTCTGGTGGGCACAGGCCTGTGGGTCACCATTATAATGATCATGAGGAATGTGCTGAAGAGCCTGCTGTCGTGGCATGGCTGGATGCAGGCACGTCATGGGTCTGTGTCTTGGTCTGCACACCTGTGGATGGTGAGACAGTGAATGTGCTTTCAGCATTCTCATGTGCTGTTTAATTAGGTGGAAACGTGTAGGTGTGAACATTGTAAATGTTGAGTAGTTTAGGTTGACACTCGGATGACTCTTTAGTGACTGGATCCAGTCAGAGATGCAGGGTCATTATTTCCTGTATGTTATGTTACATTTTTACCCTGAAACAAAAGTATAACTTTAGATTAGTTTATCCTTTCCTTTTATCTGTTTTGCACATCTAGTTACTAGTGAAGATATGCTCTGGCAGAAAACCAATGCTCTACAGTTTCCAGAACTCTCTTCCTCGGCTGCCTGTTCCCTCTATCAAGGACACCTGCAGCAGGGTAAATTTCACTTTTCTAATTGTTGTGAAGTTTTGTGTTTTTAAGGAAACATGACTCACTGAATTTCCTTTTTTTTTAAAGC
Organism: Pseudomugil gertrudae; assembly: GCA_037177535.1. Taxonomy (NCBI): domain Eukaryota; kingdom Metazoa; phylum Chordata; class Actinopteri; order Atheriniformes; family Pseudomugilidae; genus Pseudomugil; species Pseudomugil gertrudae. Next base: position 24,489,043 of record JBAMHV010000010.1, read on the forward strand.
TGGATTACTGTATACATACTGTATTTATATCTCATGACTGCTATACTTGAATACTCTGCTGTTATCTTCAGGACTACGTGCCTTATCTGTGTGTGTTTATTTTGTAAACACTTTTTATATGTTATTATTGCTTTTTTGTTCTCATTGGATGTGTGTATAGTGGCAATAAAGGCAACTTTATTTATATAGCGCCACTTCATAAAAATAGCTTAGCTAAGGGAAACCAAAAGATTGCATTGAATCTTGAATTCGATCCATGAGCTGCATGAGGTGACTGTGGGGAGGAAAAGTCCCCTTTTAACAGGAAGGCAGAGCCCAGCTCAGGGAGGGCAGCCATCCACCTGGCTGGAAAGTTGAACTTGTGTCTTCTCTCTGTGTAACTCTGCATATCTCTGTGGACAGTACCTCGAGTCTGTGCGCCCGCTGATGGATGACGAGCAGTTTGAGAGGATGACGGGCTTGGCTAAAGACTTTGAGAAGAATCTGGGACCCAGGCTGCAGTGGTACCTTAAACTCAAGTCCTGGTGGGCATCCAACTATGTAAGTAAGAGAGAAATCCCTTCTTTGTTTTGCTTTGGACACATGTCCCTCTCTTTTCACCCAACTTCTGTGTGTGACACAGGTTAGTGATTGGTGGGAAGAGTATATTTACCTGAGAGGCCGCGGACCCATCATGGTCAACAGCAACTACTATGCCATGGTAAGTCATCTCTGCCTTGTCTGTTTGTCTGAAAGTTTATCATCCGTAGTGCATAACCAGAGCAGTGCATGCAACCTCACACACTGTCAAAAACACATACACACACATGCAACCAGTGATCTCCATACACTGGATTGGACGCTGCCTATTCGCTTGTATTGAGGCCAGCGAGACGTCATGGATCCGCCATGTTGTGTGGAAGCGCAGCTTTGTAAACAATAGCATGTG
>JBAMHV010000010.1:24490442-24511434 GCA_037177535.1 Pseudomugil gertrudae
ATCCACACAACATGGCGGCTCCAGGAAATCTCGCCTCGATCTGGGCAGCGTCCAATCCAGTGTATAGAGATCACTGCATGCAACACCCCGCACAACATACACACACATTCAATCCCCACCCTCTTGGTCCTGAGGTAACAACCAAGCAGCAGGTCCAGCACCCTCAGCACCCCCACCCTGCCCACCTAGAGCTCACCTGCTGCAGGCGCGACCCCCCCCAACAACCGGCCATTGTTGTCCAACACTAAATTAGATGTTTTCCTTTCATGGTTTTTAAGCAGCTGATTTGAAGTTTACACAGAAGATTGACTCTCATTTATTGCACAGATAGTATGAGCTGCTGATAAATGTTTCGCATGTGTTTGTCTCAGAACAAAGATCCTGGAAATCAATGTGCATTGATTTATTTCCATGCAGGATTTTCTGTACGTGTTCCCCACCCACATCCAAGCTGCCCGGGCCGGCAATGCCATCCACGCCATCATGCTTTACAGGAGAAAACTGGACCGAGCTCAGATCAAACCAGTGAGTACACGACTACCTGTGGTTCACTTTACTATTGAGAATTACATAAGCATGTATTTGACAACATGAGTTTGTAAATGTTTAACTTTCTCATTGAGATTTCACTCAGTAATGCATCTCATCTCAGGGTGTTTGTCTTTTGCTTTTACAGTCAGCACTGCTTAACTTCCACAAGCTTTTATTGTCTACTTGAAATGAGTTGTTTAGACACAACATGATGAATGATTATAAATCATTTTGATTCATTATGTCAGCTCACCTTGCTGTATTCTGACCTTGGAATGAGCAATGCACTGTGCATGTCTTCATGGAAAGCTGATTTAATTACCAGCAATGCAACAGAAATCATTTTATTGAATGCTTAAGCCGGTAATGCTTAATAAATGCTGTTTAACAGGCATCTTTCCTGCATCTCTCTTAGTTCTTTGCCCCTGCCAACCTGCATGATGCTGAAATGCAAATCCAGAATTTGCACAGCACTAGAATATGTTGTGCAAATGCACCCTTAAGTCTTCCAAAGAGCAGTTGTGGGCATTCATACACAAAAGACTGCATGAGCTTGCTGTGTTACACACTTACATTCGGTTGTCTCTGTTTTACTGTTTTGTCCTTTCGCTGCGTCGGATGCTGTGTTAGATTTTCTTGCTGGCGAACAAGGTTCCTCTGTGTTCTGCTCAGTGGGAGCGAATGTTTAACACCTCCCGCATCCCTGGTGTGGAGTCAGGTAAGAGGAGGGCACATCTCCACCGTGCCCTCTGACCTCTCTATCATGTGACACAAGTCGTTGTCACAGCAACACCCCTTGGAAACCCTGACTTCTGTACTCGGTCTCAGCAGCACAGCAAAGCATTTTATTGGCATTTGTAACTTAAACATTATAAAACTATTTGCTGTTACGTCAGCGCTTTGCTGCTGGTATTGAGTTGGCAGTACACTGGTTTCTGGACCCTTCTCATGCCTCTTTCCCCGGCTTCCCTCTGAGGTCCCTCCTCTTCCTTGCTTGTCAAACCAATCCATATCAATCCCACTCTGCTTTATCCATCCTCTACTCCATGTAGGTGTGTGTCTGCTGCTGCTCTCTGGGGATTTTAGTGAATTACTTTGTCATCTCTGTGTTTGACTCTCCCCTTTTGCTTTTCAGCTCATGCTCCTACACACTATTCCCATGTGCTCTGCCCAATACGAGCGTATGTTCAACACGAGCCGTGTCCCAGGTGTAGAAACAGGTAGAGTGTTTAGCAGTGCCGCCTCCTCCACACTACTCCTACTGTACTTCTCCTTGGGACATGTGTCCGTCTGGATTAGCAATAATCAGACCTCCATGTAATGCATGTGTGCTGAGTAATGCACATTGAAAGTGTAATTTGCATGAGACTGAAATGTAGTCACTGAGTGTTTGGAGGGCAAAAGAAGGACAGTGTAAAGATAAGATATCTTTGTATATAAATATACTTTTAGGGAAATTCATTGATATATATATTTTTTATAGTTCAGCTTCATATTATTTTTTTACCCTGTTTAGAGCTTCAGAAATTCTCTTTTTATTTCTGAGGGAGTCAAACAGCAACCTTGCTGGAACCAGATAAGGGTTGTTGTTTATTATGGTTATTATTATTCAGCCACTGTGTTCAGGACCTTCATTGCATGTACCAGTAATAACATTTGCATTGTAACCAAGACTAGAACCAGTTTAATGCAAAAGCCCAGAGCCCAGATCTTTTTCTCTTCATGAGAGCATTAGATTGGTTTCCCCTCCTTTAAGTATCTTTTTTTGTGTTTTCTGCAACGTGGTCAATGCTTGTTCGAACACTGGGTATCACCATAATCTTATTCCAGCTTTGCACAGAAGATAATATGCAAACAGGGCTTTTGAATTGGTTCCTCTTGGTTATGCACAGTGCCACTCAAACAAACATTGTCTCGGTCATTGTATTTCCATCCACCCCCTGTTCCCAAATGACTTTCCCTCTTCATCTCACTTCCTGCCCGTCCTTTAGTTTTAGAGCTAAATAGCCCCTATCAGCATGCAGTACATTATAACTATACACCTTAAAATAAATATAGAAACATTCAGATAATAGTTTTTCTTAAACAGAAATGTGGATCTCACATTATTTTTCCAGAACTAGTTACTAACACATTTACTGTCCTCAGAATAATGTGACATCCATTTTACTTGTTTCTTTTTTTCTTGAAAGCATAAACTTTAAATTTTATACTCCAAATAAAATTTTCACACACCAACTATTCATAAAATGAGTGGTGTGCAAGAGCTTTTTAACATATAAAGCCACAGATTAAATTGATCCTTTTAACCAGTCCAAACTTTCTCCCAATTGTCTTTGCTTCCTTCTATTTCTCGCTCTCTCTACCATTTATTCCCCTCACTCAGATACTCTTCAGCACATGAACGAGAGCAAGCACATTGCCGTGTACCATAAGGGCCGTTTCTTCAAGGTGTGGATGTTTTATGATGGGCGGCTGCTGTTGCCACGGGAGATCGAGCAGCAGATGGAGAGGATCTTAGCAGACAAGTCGGAGCCTCTGCCAGGAGAGGAGCAGCTAGCGGCGCTTACTGCAGGGGACAGGTGAGTAGTGTACAGTGATGTGGATTATGTTGTGTACTGCACAGGACAGGAAGTAACTGCTGGAAAGTTCAATATGAGAAACTTGTACATATGTGCTGCTTTGTGCTGGTAGTCATTATGATCATAAAGTCACATAGTTGCTTAGTTTACATATTTTAGAGTCAGGTTTGCTACGTTTTAACTGCTGTAGAACCCCATGGGCAAAGGCACGCGATACATACTTCTGCCGTGGCAAGAACAAGCAGTCTCTGGATGCCATAGAGAAGGCAGCCTTCTGCGTAACCCTCGATGACACGGAGCAGCGTTACGACCCAGACAACAAGGTCAAGTCTCTGGACAGTTATGCCAAGTCCCTGCTCCATGGAAAGTGCTACGACAGGTAAAGGAAATCGTGTTGTTTATTTATTTTGTTACAGAGCTGCATAAGTGTGACATTGAATTTACTTAGTAAATTAGAACCTAAATTCTTGTCAATTTGTTTGTTTTATTCAGGTGGTTTGATAAGACCTTCAATCTGATAGTTTACAAGAATGGCACAATGGGACTAAATGCAGAGCACTCCTGGGCTGATGCACCCATCATTGGTCACCTGTGGGAGGTAAAACTTCTTCAGAATGATGTCACAAAGAATGTTTTGTGTTGTAATACCCTCTGAAAACAATGACTGAATTAAAGTAGCTCTTGTTAAATGCTGACTGTGTTGCAGCATGTACTTTCTATGGACCCTGTAAAGCTGGGGTACACAGAGGAAGGTCACTGCCATGGAGCCCCCCATCCCAACCTCCCCGGTCCTCAGAGGCTGCAATGGGACATACCTGCTGAGGTAAGGCTGTAGGAAACCTGGTTGGTCAGCTTGGCGTGTATCTACTGGAAACATGTGCAGCAGTGTCGATGCTTGGCTACATAAAATAACTGCTGCTGTTTTATTCTCTTCTCAATAGATTATATTGTAAATGTATCATTAATATTGTCCTGCTTGTGAAACCTGTAGTGCCAGGAGGTCATCGGGAGCTCGCTGACTGTAGCCCAGGCTCTGGCAGATGATGTTGAATGTCACATTATCCCCTTTCATGAGTTTGGAAAGGGGCTGATTAAGAAGTGCCGCACCAGCCCAGATGCCTTCATTCAGATTGCCCTCCAGCTGGCCCATTACAGAGTAGGTACAATGATGTAATGCTGCAGAACAATGCCTTGTCACCATGCACACTTTATATTACATTTTTTAGTGTATGACCTCGCCACAGCTTTGTGTAGATCAGAAGCTGATATTGACAAGTTGCACTCCTTGTTTTTCATCACCAGAGGGCAGCAACGTGCACACAATAAAGATGCTATTGCATCCAGTCAAATGGTTTCATTCATTCTCTCAATATATTTATTGTTTTGTCTCATTTTTAAGACACTTTTCTTCATAGTGTAATTTGTGTGATGTCAAGTTGACGGTGTGTGTGTGCAGTGCAGCTCGAGCATTGTTAAAGTCATTCTCAGTGTGCACAGGTTGTCTTATTGCCTGACTCACAGCTTGTAAAATAACACTTATTTTAATTCCTGACAGGACAAAGGGAAGTTCTGCCTGACATACGAAGCTTCCATGACACGCTTGTTCCGTGAGGGTCGGACAGAAACCGTGCGCTCCTGCACCATGGAGACTTGTGACTTTGTGCGTTCAATGATCAGAGATGAGACTGTGAGTTGCCATACACCACACCTCTGATTGTTAACTGTGTTGTTCCAGTGTGAAAACCGTGTTCTTTGTAATTACAGAGGGAAGAGCGTCTCAGGTTGCTGAGAGTAGCAGCAGAGAAACACCAAAACATGTATCGCTTAGCAATGACGGGACAAGGCATCGATCGCCACCTTTTCTGTCTTTATGTGGTCTCCAAATATCTGGGAGAGGACTCTGCATTCCTCAAGGAGGTATGAGCTGCACTGGAAACCTTTTAATTATTCCTGAACGGTCATCATTTTCTCGTGAATCACTGCGAATGATGCAGTTGTCTGTGTGAAGGGAGAATGCATCTGCTTATGACTGCTATCGGTTGTGAAACTAGCCTCCACAAGGTTCATTTGTTACCTTTTTATTTTACATTTAGGTTCTGTCTGAGCCATGGAGGCTGTCCACCAGCCAGACGCCTCTGCAGCAGGTTGAGCTGTTCGATCTAGTCAAACACCCAGAATATGTGTCCTCCGGAGGTGGATTTGGTCCAGTAAGTTCATATAAATCCAGCTAGATTATCACTTTAACAGGCAGAATAAAGAGAGCTGAAAATGCTCCCTTTTAATTAATATTACATCAAGTCGTAGCATCTGAAACAGTATATTTCTCAAGTTTAGTTTCCCTTAAAGCAGCCAAACTGCAGCCAGTCAGGTTGGGTAAAGATTAGTTTATTGCAATATGAAATATCAAGGCTGTTTGATTGTCAACATGTGCAACAACTGTCCAAAATTCATGACATGTTGCACCTGAGCTAAAATCACTGCAATGTTCTGCACATGGGACTAAATGAAGTTCCAGAATGGTCTAATGCAGCTGAACCCAGAGACGCAGCAGCGTTAAACGCTCCATTTGGGGGGGAATATCAAGGTTAGGGTAAAAAAAACAGTGCATTTGATTCCATGTTGTGTTTTCTGTTCATATCTTTTTAAATAAGAATTCTGCATATCAGAAATTTACATGGATTAAGTGATTGTTTCTTCATTCTCAAGGTGGCTGATGATGGTTATGGTGTCTCCTACATCATCCTTGGTGAGGAGCTCATTAACTTCCACATCTCCAGCAAACACTCGAGTCCAGAAACTGTGAGTATCTTTTTCTTTTCATGCAGGTTTCATGTGTGTTAGTTTAAGCTTTCTACAATCTAAACATTTGTTTATGGCAGGATTCGCATCGTTTTGGTGGCTACATCAGACAGGCCATGATGGAGATGCTGGGTCTCTTCCAGCTCAACACCAAACCCAACAAGTGATGCTCGTCTTGATTGACTGAAGAAAAAAAAAGCAGTTTTAGCAAAACATATATTCTTCCTGAAGTTTGTACAGAATCAATTCTTGAATTTGGGGTAATTTTAATTTAATTGATGTTAAAAAAATAAAATATTAAATATTGTAGAAAGGTATGTGGACACAACAGCGGATGTTTGTGAGCCAACTATGTGTACTGTATGTTTCGGCAAAGTGCTTCTGGTACGGATGGTGCACAGATCAAAGCAATTAATGACAGAATTGTATTAACTGGTGCCTTAGTGACCCATTAATGTAAAAAGGGCAGAAAGGGAGGGGAAATTCTAGTCTGGAATCAAGTCAACTAACACGATGGAGATTTTAGCTAAAAAACGGTTTGCTCAGTAGCATCATCTGATATTTAATCACATTTGAAGTTGTGAGATGGTGCAAATCTTTTATTTCTTTTTTTTTTTTTATCCCTTGCTATGCTCGTTTTGAGTTTAGTTCACCCCCCCAGCTACAGCCCCCCCGAGTTGCATGTAACCGACCAAAGCAGCAAATCTTTCTTTTGTATGGTGTCCACTAAGTTCTGATGGTTACGTTGAAAGGCTGAGTTGCTAAACCACAGTAATTAAAAATGTTCCGATTAGATATGAAACATGAACCTGTATCCATGTGACTCTGATACAGCACACAGGACGGGAAGCCGGTGCCACTGTCTCGTCTCCATCGTCTGAATCAGGTGTGTAGTCGTGTGTTTGCTGCTATGGTGTTATAATGTAGGGATGAAGGCAGGTTTGTAACTTTTATGTTAAGGCTTTCCTATCTTGTTTTATAAAGTGCTGGCTGCAATGCTGACAAAATGCTGCTTCCTCTGGGATGCTCCAGTGGAGGTCAACCGTGACCCCAGTAGGCTGATGGGTTAGGGTTAGGTAGGACAGGATGGTCCTGGTAGGACAGGATGTGTGGGGACAAAATGGACACAGTGTGGCCAACTCAAACTTTTCTTTTTGTTACCAGATAAAAAAAGTTAACCTATATTATGTTTTGCACTCTGTAATTGGCCAGTGAAATAAGAGTGCTCCATATCGAAGGACCTCGGCCACCGTTTTCACATTTCTGAGCAGCCTGCCGGGTCTGTTACTGCACGGTGGTGTTGGAGCTGTCGCTGCGTCCAGATGAGCTGGAGAATCGCTTGGTTTAATCAGCTTCTCTTTGTTTTAGTGGGAGTTGCTCCTGGAAAAGGCAGTTATGGGTTTGTCATGTACAGGGATCCATTTTTTCTTATGTATATGTTGTCAGTCCATATTTATTTTGTTGGGTGTAAACATCTTCATTCACATCACATTTATCAGCTGAATGTGACAAATGATAAGCTCTAAGTTAAAACTTTTTAGTTGAAGTAAGGCACAATGCTTGTGTTCTCTTTTTTTTGGACATTTTTATTATCAGTCTTTGCCAGTTTGTTTTAGTTGTTTGACTTTTATCTCAGTAGGATTCATGTTTACACTGTTGCATGGTTTTTGATGCTGAAGCTGTAAATGTTTGCCTTTAATTTAAAAAAGTGTAAAAGCATAAAAAGTAAAAGATGAGCGGCTGATATACCAAACAAAGTTTTAACAATAAAGTGAATGTCAAACATCTGTATCACTTTCGTTACTCCTAAGCGTGTTCACATAGAAGAATGGCATCATTTCCACTGGTATGACTGGAACCACAGCTTTGCATATTGGATTTGTGGACATAAATGAATAATGAATTATTAAACTGGTGCAAAGACCAAAGTTTCTTGTAACTTTTTTTAGTAGATTAAATCATAAACAATCTCTGCTTACTCCAAATTAAACACATAACGTATTGCTCTGACTGGCGACCTGTACCAGACCTGTACCCCGCCTCTGGCCTCTGTCGGCTATGATTGGCTCCAACCCTCACTGCGACCCCACTCAGGGAATAAGTGGTAGAAAAAGGATGGATGGGTGAACTGATCTGTTTGAAGGAGCACATTATATGCTCCTAAATGTGAATCTCTGTATTTGCAGACTTATGTTGTAACCAGGGCCTCTAGGTTCGCTGTCCCGTAGATTGTCAGTGCATCCCTGCTCCAACATACAAGGCTTCCATTAAATGGATCAGGAGCCAATGAAGTTCTGCACAATGATTGATTAATGTGTTCAAGCTGGGACGCATGGAAAACCTGCCACATTGTGGCCCTCGAAGACGATTTGGACACCTCTAAACCAAATTACAGCAATAATTTGTACCTGTGATGCTTTTCAGAGCAAACTACAACAACCTTTTGTAGTGGCATAGTTGGGAGAGAGGAAGGAGTTATACGTTTATTTAAAAAAGGCGACGAAGCTGTTGCTCCCGTGTATCAGCATTAAGTCTTTGTTGAAGGTTCATACTGTCTACAGTATGTTCTTTACAATAGAGCAAACATAATCACAGACACACAGGACAGGAAGGGGGAAGAAGCGTACACACAGAAAGCTCTCACTGCATGTCAGTATCCACAATGAGCCATAGAGAAAAGAAGAATACAGGCGCAAAACACAACAAGCATAAATACAACCACCTCAGTCACACTACCATACATCAGAGGAGTCACAGAACGCATACAGAGAGTAATGAGGAAATACAACATCAACACACCAGTAAAACCACACACACAAAACTACGACAATTAATAGTAAAACCCAAGGACAAAATACAACAGGAAAAAAGTGTGAAGTCATATACAAAATACCTGCTTATCATGTAACAAGACATATAGAGGTCAAACAGGAAGAACATTTGGAACACGCAAAGGAGAACATCAACAAGAATGTGAAAGACAAACATCTACTAAACAAACGAGCAATAAAAGCACAAGCAGAACAGGAAAATCTAAGATGAGCCATATCTGATCACTTTAAAAGAGAAAAGCACATAATGGAGTGGAAAATACCAGGGTCATCCGTGCTGAAAGCAATAAGTACCACCGCTGGATCAGAGAGGCTATGGAGATGAGAAAGACCATGAACCGGAATGAAGGCACATACTTCCTGTCACACACCTGGGATGCAGTCCTGGAGAAGGCTTCAGACAGCAGGGGGCATAAACACAAACACCTGAACAGCCTATAAGACACATCACAATAACATCATGTGATGCTTCTGAGGAAGACCACAGGAAGTGGTCGAAACATGTAAAGCAGGTAAACAAAAAACTTTCTGTCTTATAAAAAGAAACGTAAAGAATAAAAATAAATAAATATCAGCATTAAGTTTGGAGCAGCAGTGCTCGAAGGCTACTATCCTGCAACTTTCAGATGCAACCCTTCCATCACACCTGAATAAAATGACTGAATGTCCTCATGCAGGTGTCATTCAGCTCTGCAGCTAACGAGCCTTTCTTTTAATTCAGGTGTGCTTGAGATGGGATGCATCTAAAAAGTTGCAGGATGGTTGGTATTGGGAGCTGGACTTGGGCACTCCTGCTTTAGCTCTTAAATCTGCATTTTTATCTTATGACCAGCAGAGGGTGAAACCTCCATCCTTTCTCTGGTGAGATCAGCTTGCATTGTGAAAGGGAGGACCAGAGCGTCTGCCAGATGCTACTAGGTGAGAGGTAGGGTACACCCCGGGCAGCTGGGCTGAAAGCCGTTGGAAAAAATACCTTCAATTGTCACTTAATTTATCACTTCAGGAAACATTTCTGTGACATTTTATAGGTTTGATCTCTAGTTTTGCATCTTATATAGTATGATACTTATTTTTGTACTGAATAAAATAATTATAGAAGGTTTGCTTTACATCAAATTATTAACAAGTTTCAGTGTTTCTCAGTAGAATCAAACTCTCAGAATTAAATCTTTTCAAAGCAAATTTTTTATAGACATCCTTCTTGAGAAGGATGCTCTGCTGTGATTGGTGGTGATAGTTTGAGTCATGCATCATAGCTGATACTATCTTATAGTATCTATAAGGCATCCATATTGTTTTTATGTTATTTGTAACATAGAGAAAGTGATAAATGACAGAAAAACAACAAATGTGGGAAGTGCAGATGATCTGTGGTGGAAGAAGATCTCTTACTGGTGTTTTACTAACACAGAAGAGCTGTGTGACACCCAGAAGAACCAGTAAAATTATAGGCTAACATGGTGGATCCCCACAGTCTCTCCAAAGTGCAAACACAAAGCTGGTGCATCATAAGCAGGATTCCACAGGCTGGTGAAATTAATGCAAAATGTATTTATTGTATTTGACTGTTGCATCTCATTCCTCCCTCATCTGCATTTGCATCTGGTAGTTACGTCCATGACCCATTTCCTAATGCTGTGAAACCAGTGTGGTGTGTAAATAGGATCTTTCCTCCTTTCTAAGTGAGTATATAATGACAGAGAAGGTGGCTGATAGCATCAGCCTGCTGTATAAACAGGTGGATGAGCTCAAGTGGACATCACCAAGGAGCCAGTTCCGTCTCTGGGGTATTAATAAGTCACCCCCACCCAGGCCGTTAAAGGGGATATTCAGTGATTAACTGAGTGAACAGGAGAATTTTAAAAAGCATTGTGAGGTGATAGATTTCTGAAGACAGCAGACAGGAAGTGATGATTTTCTTCTTGCTCCTGAGCAAAAACTTATATCACACTTTCTATCTCTTTCTCATACATACACCCCCACAATGTTACCTCCGCTGCCCTGATGTCACCCCACCCTGGGCTTCTGCTATGAGACTAATATTTCAAGATGCATTCCTGAAGTCCGCTTACTCCTTACCTACCCTGGGAATCTGCAGTTTGGCTTCAATGAGGAATTTTAAAGCCATTTTTTGTGTATAATTGTTCTTATATCCTAATCTAAAGCAATATGTGTGTCCACACTCTCCGTGCACTGAGGAAGATCGCATTAACATAAACTAAAAAGCTTAAGGAAACATTTCCTCTGTAGCAGTTTGGATCCAGGAGACAGCTGGGTTGAGGACAACACGTTTTTACATTAGATTGTGCACCTAATTGGCAAGCTGGAAAACTCATTTGTTCATGAGCAGACATTGAAACCTAAAACCTTGACTTGCACTTTCTAAAAGTAGACTTTGGAGAGATGCACGGCCTTTGCTTGTCACCAGTTTAATTCATGTGCCTCTTGCTCTACACACTCAAACCAAACGCAGCCTAACCTGATTAATAAGCTGTCCGTGCACGGTGCAGTGGAGGTGATCTCTTTTTAATCATTGATGGACCGTTTGCTGCAAGTCCTGCAAACGTTTGTAGATTATTTAATATCATTCTTGATTTGGGTTTTGGCAGGGCAATTTGTTTTTCCCAGCTTTGCTGGGCAACTTGCGTAAGCCCCAATTTAATTGGGTCAAATGTTACATGTTGATGATGAGAATTAGAGGAAATAATCAGGCCACTGCATCGTGCTGCTAAATGTTAGTTTGGGTGGATGACTTTCACCACAAGGGTTCTGGAACTGACCAGAATATCGTGTTGTGCATTAACATTAGCCCTAAAGATAAGTATCAAACATTGTTTCTGCACATGAAGAATTGTGAAAGTAACTGCACATTTAGCTGAAAATGACAGCTTGCTAGGTAAAGGTTTTACCCACAAAGTAGCTCTCTAATCTGCCTTCCTGTGAAGCCCTTCTCACTGTAACTGTATCACCTCACAAACAGCGGAGCCACACCAGCATGTCCTCTGAATTTTATCTGCTGAGAGCTGCGCACTGATTTTTAAAAAGTGAATCACAGTGATTAAGGACGGGGTGTAAACGGAGAGGCTGAGCTCGGTTGGCCGTACAGGGACCCCCGCATGTCAGTGAGCAGCTGCACCTGTCCGAATGCACTAAAGAAGCAGGGATTGTGGCCTCACAGTGGAACTGGGCCAAGGAGGAGGAGGAAAAGGTAAGGAAAAGGATCAGAGTGAAGGCCAGGCTGAATACTCCCACTGATATCTCACTGAAGCTTTAAATGAGTACTTTCATGTGGAATTAGTGCAGATGTCAATATCTGATGCACACAGAAAGTCGTAAACTTTCTGGCACGAGTAAAAGAGGCCAGTTAACGTGTAGATTACACTGTCTTGCAGATATTTGCTATCACACCAAAAAAAGCAGAAATGATCTTGAATTAAACAAACAAAACAAATGAACAAAAGGTAACTTACATCCCACAGCTTCATTTTTCTACTTTAATATGTATCTTAAAGGAGTTTTGTGCATTTAAAACTATCCTACAATGCACTAGAGGTGCCAAGGAACGGTTAAGGCATATTTTTCTATAAAGAATAACATAAAACAAAACAAAAACACATAAAGTACACAGATATTTTTGCTGAACATGTTTTTAAAATGCATAAATACACAAGCTGTACTTAAAGGAACAAAGACATAAGCAGCTCTAAAATATTTACAGCATGTCTCTTTTTATTATTAATATTTCGATTGAACCTCATTTCGATTAATTCTGAAGTCAGTGGTTCACCCACGTGTCCACCACGCCATAAAATAAGCACAAACTTACTGACTGAAGTAAGAAAATGTAAACTTTATTGCAACTTTGTAATTCTACATTCTCTGATTTACAGAAAAGGAAAAAACAACACTTGTAATGGCACAGTCATCGTAATACTGCAATAATCCAGACACTGTGTCCAGATTTAAGAGCGACATATCAATAAAGCACGAGTTGCTGTAGATAAGAGGGAAGGAATACACATGAAAGCTTCTCTTGCAAAGCAGCATTCTACAAAGGCATGATCATGAGAACTAGAAAAGCTCCTCAGATGAAGAGCGGTGGGAAATCACGGCTTGTTCACGGTACACTCTGCTCTGCCAGAGATTAAGACATCGGTGTGTTCACAACATGCTGCGTTGCACTAAGACATTTGGTGACCTGTTAGGTTCATTAGACCTGAGTGTTTGTGCTCATACAGTAAACACATTACATTAGTTTGTGTTTGTGGGTTTCACTCAAGATACGAGAGTCTGTATCATCTCTGCTGGCCACTTAAGATTGTTTAGTCAAGAACAAACTAAAAAATACAAGTACGGATAGATAACACTGGGATAAAATAACCACATAGTGATGCATCATTTCTTTTGAATATAATCACAGAATACATTTTAATGTGTATTAAATCAAGGTTTAAAAAAGATTTAGTTAGAATGGCTAATCTGAACGAAGTAATAGATGTAAAAGTGGGCAGTCTAACAAATAAGTAAACACAAGACCCAAAAACAGAAGCACTAAAGCAGCTGGCAGCTGATCATTGAAGCTTTTGCTGCTTCTCAGCTCACAGGAAAAGGGTTTGGTTATGAGAAAAGTATTACAAGTATGCAGCACTTTAATTCTACTTTATTCAGGTGGTTTTCTTTCTTTTTGCATGGTATAAGTGCTGTTATCTGGTTTTTATATGGAATCAGTGTTTTAGGTTCCAAACAAGCCCATTTTTATAGAAAAACTATGAAAAATAACCAAAGCAGGTCTCAGTTGTTTGAAAAGCCCATTTTGGTTTAACAAAAGCTATTTGTTGGCATTTTCTTGTAAATCCAACAACAAATAATTTCTAAAAGGCCTATTATCCCACACAAGAGAGCATTAAAATACACTTTTCTGTACAACTTGGGGAAAAAGTAATAATAATAATAATAATAACTTTTTTATATGAACATTATTTAAATAAGTGTCAATCAATGTACTACCCTTAGAGGAATTTGAGTCATTCTGATGTTTTATTAGCTCAAAAACCTTCCTGGCTTTTTACTTTGAAAGCTTTTAGGTTTATTTCTGCTGAAGTTTATTTGTAATGTCCTAACTCAGGCTCCTTACAATGCAAAGAGTCATTTTGCTCTCAGCCCAGCAAAATAAAACTCACTTAAAGATGCAAATATTACATGACCTTTGGATAAATATCTAATAAAAGAACCAAAGTTTTATTTTTATTTGTAGATTTGGAAATAAAAAAGAAACTTTAACAAACAGTGGATACATGCATCTTTCTCTGTTTGCTAAAAATTATTTAAAAAATAAACATAATTTTACACCTAAAAAGAATATTACTAGGCTATAGTGTCATGTCATGTAGATTTAATGCAAATATTCAATGAAGAAAGAAAAAGTGCTTAAACTTGTATTTCTCATATTAAAACATTAATTTGTTAATTCTCATTTTTGGCCATTGTGGAAGGTCCCAAGCCACAACTTGCAGACCCCTGTGTTACATTTGAGAAATGACTGAAATAATAATATGTATTGTGTACTTTTCTTTTAACCAGTTAATCTAAATGAGTTATCAGTCACAGAACAAGCTGAAAACAAAGTCCCAAAACAAAAATCAACACAATGAACAAGCCGCACCAGCAGGTTTGCTGTTGGTATGAAGCAGCAACTGTAGCATGCACTGGATGTGACACACATCATTTAATCATATTTAATCATTAGCACAGTAATGGTTTTATAATATTTAATGCCAAGCTAAGTGAAAGCTAACTTTTCATGCTAAGCTAACCCCATTGTTAGCTTTGTATCAAAACTGGAATCAGGAAAATAGCAGAACTAAAGGTTAATATTAATTTTTTATTTTAAATAAATTAAGTTATTATTTTACTCTTAAATAGTTTGTGTGAATAGTTTTCTGATTGGTTGTCAAAAGAATTGTTGTTGAACCATGTTAGCTTCGGGCTATGGGTTCACAAATGGCTCAAATTACAAATAAGTCACAAATTAAATAAACAAATAAGCATATTTCCTTAAGTGTCAAGCCATTACCTTTCCACCAGTTAATCATCATCTGCAGGGGCTTTCTTTAGAACCCAATTTGGCTTTTAAGAAAGAGCATTTTAAAACAACATCATTCAGTTAATCGAAAAAAGAAAAGGAATATCCTCTCCAGCAAGTTAGTAAGAAGGTCAAATCTAATCCAAATGCACATTTAACAGTGGCTTGGCCTCAGTTCCTCTAGCATACAGTAGTACTAAAGGACATTCAGATGTCCAACAGAGTGGTAGATTAACTTTTGCAGGCTAAAGAGGGATACCTTGTTGTTTGTAATGACTATAAAGCAGTGAACATCTGTAACATGAGGTACATTCGTAAAACATCAGCCTCACAGTCTGATAGGTTCAAGTAAAGCCTTTCCATGAAGACACGCCACGGTGAGTCTAACCAGTTTGCAGCTTTCTGGGACCTAACTTCTTCCTGGTGAGCATTTCCCTAAAACACAACCTTCATAGATCTTTTCTGTTTTATTTCCATTTTCATTTGGTCTTTTCAGATTCTTTTAAGTAAAAAACGGGGCTTGCTTTGTTCCTCCTGATGAAAACAGCGACTAAAGGTTTAAAGACTGTAGAAAGGCAGTATGTAAACACACAGATTTGTCAGGAACTATACACACACACACACACACCACAAAACAAAAAAAGATTATTAAATAAAAAAACAGAAACAAATTAGCCATGATGTAAAACAGATGAACATTTTTACAAAAGAAGAAGAAGAAGAAGTATAAAGTGCAAGTATAAAAATACTCTTTCTACACATCATCTCAAGTCAGAACGTGAGACAGGGTCAATGGTCTTTAGTGGAAAAGTGCAAGTTGGGAACAGCACAAGTAATTAAAAAAATAATAATGATTGATTAAAAAACAGTAACAGGTTAAGTCAGGTGATTCAGTAGATCAGCTTCTCTGTAAGAAAACAGCCACCTCCTCCAGAGGAACAGGGTAGTCCTGCAGAAACGTCCCCCCGTCAAACACCTGTCCGTTCCGGCTGTCCTGCCACTGGAAGCCCCCGTCAGGTAAATAAATATCCCTCTGCACTGCCCCCTTTTCCACCACAGGTGCCACTAAGACCTGAAATGCAAAATAAACTGGCCTCATATTACAGCTGGAGATGCAACAGCGCATACGATACAGAAAGAAGGAAGCTAAACCTCCCAGATCAGAACAAAATGAATTCACCTTGTCTCCGATGAGGAACTGGTCATCGATGGTGAATGTCATGGGATCATTGGGACTGAGCCACCACATGGGTCGATAGATGGGATTTCCCGTCATCTGCCACTCCTCTGCATACTCCTCTATCAGCGGGACCACTTCCTTCTGGTGCTTCATAACGTAGGTCCGAGTTAGGTTAAGCACCTGAGTCATGAGACGGGACAGATCATAAACCTAATGCAGAGGATTGCAGAATGAAAAAAAATAAAGGAATTGGGACAAAATGACCTACTTGAAATGGATAAAGAGGGATTACTGTCTTATTTTGTCAAGCTGTACTTTCATTCAGAGGTCCTCCATTCAGCCAAATATATTATGAAGAAAGGTAGAGCTATTGAGGGAACTAAATCAAAGAAAAGTGATTTTGTCTACTAAATTATCCTACAAGGATTTCAGGACAAATACGAAGCTGTCCACGAGGTCCGCTGAGGATGTTTGTGTCATACTTTCAGCCAGACATGCAGATGAATATCATTCTTTACAGGTTTATGATTTTCCTACTGTCTCCTCTAACAACTTCAGCATTCCTGGCAGGGTCACATCCTCCTCCGTGTCCCCTGACTAGCACAAAATGTGACCACAGATATATAAAAAATGAATTCTCATGAGCGGGAATTGGGAGAATTTGGAATAAACTTGAATCAGAGCCCAGGTTTGTGTGGATTTTGTCTAACTGAGACACCAGGCATGCATGTGGCTTGGGCTTTTTACTGCTATTCGAGTCCAGCGCTACCATTTCTGTGACCTGTCAGTGATTTAGCAAAGTGTCCAACTGGAAATAAAACCCAGTAAAACTCGTGCAATGCAGTGGCGTAATCTCCACTAAACATCCTCTACCTCTCACTTCATAAGCTGCACAACGACATGGAAAACTCACTGCTGTCAAAAGTCTGGCCGTCCAAAAAAGCCCATTTAATCCCTGTCACGCAGCACAAGTCACCACCAGAATGTTTCTCTGCTACTGGAAAAATACAGCTGATCACTCCCACTCTGTCACACTTGTCAATTACTCATGGAAATTTTAATTGCAGCAATAAAGTATTTTTCCAAGACTTGTCGTCCAATTCATTATCATTCCAGCTGAGGTGGCCCTTGAGAATGAAAGTGAGCCATAAATCTAGAATAAGGGTTGTAATTCAAAACAGATGGCCTCTTAACCGCAGGTGAAATATCAGGAGAGACATGTGAGGAAGAGGGGTGGAAAGCCTTCGTCCTCCCAACAAACCGGGATTGTTATAGGAACCTGAGTGCTGGGACCTGATTGTTAAAAGTATCAGAATCTATCAGCAGAGACGGTATGCCTTGTTTTCCTGCTGCGTGCGAGGAGTAGCTCATCCCCAGTTTCCAGCGGGGAAGGCAGCATTCGTTCTGCCTCTCGTGCCAGGTCTGAGCTTCGATACATCGAGCCTCAGCAGGAATAAAACTCCTCCATCTGTGGGAACAGTACTGGCCCTCAAATCAGGAAGGGTCAATAAACTGCATCTCTAAAGTCTTTTTTTTTATCCGCATCGTGTGAAGGATGATCTGCTTCCTTCTTTTGGAACATCTAATTGGCAGCATTCACACCTCCCTTCACCTCTGATGCTGCTCTGATCTTACGATGCTGTCTGTGGGTTTCTGTGGATGGCCCAGCTGGTCGTGCCATCCATCTCAGCCGGATGGTGTTTGCATTGCTTTATAACGCGTGTTAGTTTTATGCTTATATATACCTGGTCGTGTCCGTAGACCCAGGGTGGCGTGTGGAAGCTGATAACTGGGAGAAAGGCTGCAATTTCCAGCCAACGGATGAACAACTCCTCTTCCATGACCATGTCTCCTGACAGGGAGCCTCCTGTAACGGGAGGGATCAAACAGGTAAAGTCCCCTTTTAGTGATTAGATGTGAGAATACACAATCAATCAATAAAGGTGTTAATAAGTTAACATAATAATCTAAGACATCCACATTATTTTGTCCTGTTTGTACTGCTGTCCGTTCTCCGTTTTCTCCTCAAAGGGACGTTTTCTGACTGTGTGTAGCTGAGCACCAGCATCGAGGAAGCATCTGCATCTTTCTTGTGCTCGATCAAAAGCAGATTTCTTTTTTTCAATCATCCGTGTGGGCAACATATCATCATGTTATCAGAGATGGAATAAAAGCTGCACATAGGTTGTTGTATTACCTACTGCATCAGGAATGAGGAAGTTGTATCCCAGCAGAGTGTGGTGCAGCAGGGAGGGGATGACAGCCCTCAGCCCCAACGAGCTCCAGTCAGACTCCAAGGGGGTCATCTTCACGAACAACGGCATGTGGCTCGATCTGAACCACACAACGAGCGTCGTATGACACACATATGTATAATCGTGGAACATGCACAAAATGGTTGATGTTCAAGAGTATCACCGTGTCCCTGCCGTCATGATGGTGCTGATATCCCCCAATCGTGTGGCCACATCAGCTAGAAGTTCAATGTACTTGTCTCCACCCAGAGCCGGTGGTGGACGCAGGGCCTGCTCCTCAAACAGATTCCCCTCGCCCCCCTCCAGCATGATGTACTCCATTCCTAAGTGGGCCTGCAAGGATTCAACCCTGTCCAGGAACCAGCTCACCGCTCCTGGGTTCGTGAGGTTCAGCTTCACACAGAACTTTCCTTGCCACTGACTCATCACAGGGATCTGGACGGGAGAACAACAGCGAGTGGATTTCAAACTTCTTTTACACAGAAATGACTTGCTTTGTGGGGGATGAAGAGATAATCAGCTCCCGAGTCGAACATTCACAATGTTCTGCTTTTTATGAAAAGGCTCATTTGAAAAGCATGTCTTCTCTACAGAGCTCTAGTGCAACCTTTCCAATGAAATCTCTACTTTTATTAGATCATTAATAAAGCAACCGTGCACCCAACAACAGCAAAAACCCTCATGCAGAGAAAAAATGTGAATTATTTCACACGATGATGGTTTAGTGAGGTCTCACCAGCTGTCCCTGTGGGGCTGAAGGGAGACTGAGCCAGAAGGCCTCGGTGCCATCAGTAAGAGAGGTGTGGAACTGTGTGGTGTCCACACCCAGGAAAGGGGACAGGGTGATGGAAATGTTAAGAAGCTTGACAAGTGGGAGGTCCCTGGTCAGTCTCTTGGACATCCCCCTTTTCCTGGTGTTGAGGTAGTCATGGTCCTGCACAGACAGATACAGAATGATACCATGTGTTGATGTGCTCTTTGACAACAAAACCTCTAACAAAACTTTTTCATATGCATTATAATGTCTTAAGCTTTACAAGTCAAACACAGACTTCAGATTACATAACTATGGAACAAAACCTCTTAAGACTGGAAGGGCTAACATGAGGAGGTGAAGGAGCTGTGGAAGGAAAGGACAGATTATTCTGCAGGCCTTTTTTTTACATCTTTGTTGCTCTGCATAATTTAAAAAGAGAAATTAAACAAAAGCAAATGTTCTGTTTCAATTAAAATAATACTTTATTTATAGTCTATGAATTACGTTAACTGTTCACAACCAGCAAGTCTTTCTAAATGAATCTGCAGTAAAAGAGAGAATAATGAATAATAAAAGTCTTATAGTTTATGGACAGCATGCATGCGTTTCTGTGCAGGAGGGTGCACTTGCCTAGGAAAACTCTTGTTCATTAACAGGAATCTATCAACTGAAACGAGCCATTCCTCCCATTTCGCCCCTCCTTTCTTTCTCCTTTCACACCAGCTGAACTGGAAATGGGAACATACTGTTACTACTGTGTTTGTACAGCGTATTCATAATCTCTGATGTCCTTTGACGGGCGGATTATGTGAGACTCCTCAGCGGTTGCAGGCTCCTAGTCAGCTCACAGTGCCGAGCTGGTGTCAGGATCACCTGCTTGAGTTAGTCTATGCTGAGATCCCTTCAAATCACAACACAGCCAGTTCTTCACCATCCTGCAGAACCAGTCAGAGCAGCTTGAGATCGGTTACAGGACTCCTGGTTTATTTTCTCTCAAGTGTATTAGTTTTGTAATGGAACATCACCAGGTATTGACAAGGATCCACTTGACTCTGGACAGCGGTCCGGTTCAATGCAGTTTGCAATAACAAAGAAGTTTATCAAAGCCAAACAGAACATGAAAAAAAAGCTGAATATTTCTTATTTCCATGCTGCGAGAATTTAAATGAACATGCAGCTACGTTTGGTTCTTTTAAAAAAGGACAGAGGACTGGTGAAAAGTCATTTAGATGTGATTAAATGACTCGTTCAGAGGTCAGCAGATATCTTTTCATTTAACTAGTTGATAGTTTGACTTAAATGGTCTGTGGTCGCGCACAGATGCTTTAGCCCAACCAGCACATCTTCAGCACGTTGCCTGGGATTGCCTGGGATTGCCTGGGATTGCCTAGGATTGCCTAGGATTGCCTGGGATTGCCTGGGATTGCCTGGGATTGCCTAGGATTGCCTGGGATTGCTGTGGTTTCTGTTATACGGAGTTTACCCTGACACTAGTTACATTACATTTTGTTGTGTTAGCAATGTGAATTTACTGAGATTAAAATAGTTTAACAGGATAAAAAAAGATGAACAAATCAAGATATAAGATATACTTTTTTTAACTTTATATGTGACTCAAACATAACGGCAGGGTTACCGTATCATATGAAATTCGTGGTTTACGTTGTAAAAGCCAAACAAATTAAAAAAAAGAGATATCTGCAACTGGCTCGCAATGAGAGCAGCTTCGATGCTGCAGTTATAAACCTGCTCTGCGATGACACGTCTCGCCCTGGATGGCTGAATGCTGCATGCACACACATTTTAAACAACTTTCTTTTCTGAGATAACTCAGAAACTGAGATAATTCTGTTTGGTAGCAAAGAGAAGAGGGTCAGCATTGGTAAGCATTTGGAGAGCCGGGCTCTTAAAACTACCAATCAAGTGTGTAACCTTGGCGTGCTGATGGACTCAGATCTGACTTTCAGCATCAAAG
>JBAMHV010000010.1:24516695-24539834 GCA_037177535.1 Pseudomugil gertrudae
TATATATATATATATATATATGTATACATTCCTCTTTTTTCCTGTTTCTATTAAAGCTTTTCACTCAGAAAAGTAATAAAAACTAACATAAAACTTTTTCCCCTTTTTCAGAGGTTTTCTGTGCTTTTTTTAACTCTATGAAGCACTACAGTGGAAATCCATTTTCCTCATTATTTCAGTTCTGTTATGTTTTGCTCTCTCGTTTGGCCACAGAGAGAGCTGTTGACTCAAAGAAAAATCAATCTGAAGGAGGAAATCAAAATTCATTGTGGTTTCATAACTTTAATGTGCATTTTTGAGTTATGCTTGTCTGCGTTCTGCTGGAATACCCGACAAATGCAGAGCTTTATCCCACATGGAAAGACTGAGTCAGACAGGAAAACAAAGGGAAAGGAAGGGATGAAGATGAGGCGAAAAGGTGGTGAAAAAAGGCTCAAATTTAAAATGGGGGGGAGGATGTGTCTGTGCACACACAGCACACGTGTCTGTGCACACACACACACCGATGTGTGTTCACGATCCAATAAGTAATGTCACAATCATCATAATTCTGTCACAAATATTCTCATTTTTATCGTATTAAAGCAGAATTTAGAGCCTGGATTGTGTTTTTGTGAGATTCACACAAAAAGAAATTGTTTGCATGTTATGCAATATGACAA
The DNA here is from genome assembly GCA_037177535.1 of Pseudomugil gertrudae. Lineage (NCBI taxonomy): Eukaryota > Metazoa > Chordata > Actinopteri > Atheriniformes > Pseudomugilidae > Pseudomugil > Pseudomugil gertrudae. Next base: position 24,517,358 of record JBAMHV010000010.1, read on the forward strand.
AAAGCATTTAGAAATATCTTTAATGGTTAAAAGTTCATGCGTTTAATAAGCAACAGTATTTTATATCTTGATTTTGTGTGTTTCCATCATGGATCAACATCATTTTCAGCATGGTGGTGCAGTGGTTAGCGCTGTAGCCTCACAGCTAGAAGGTCACTGGTTTGAGTCCAGGCTGGGGAGGTTTGTCCAGCAACCTTTCTGTGTGGAGTTTGCATGTTCTCCCCATGTATGTGAGGGTTCTCTCTCCAGGTACTCCGGCTTCCTCCCACCCACAACACATGCATGTTAGGTTATAATAGCTGTGATTAAAATGTCTGCTTATCATGTAAGTCGCTTTGGAGAAAAGCTTCTGACACATGACTGTGTAGTAAAGTATTTTCAGGATCATCTCTCCTGCACTGTGAAGCTGAACAGGAGCAAATGATCCTGTGGTGTGTGAGTAGCAGAATATGGCTGATGTTACTTCCCCCAATGAAAAACACGAGGTCAGCAGTATGGGAATACTTCCATACTGCAAAAAGGTGGATGGTGAAGGTGTTGTTTGACCAAAATAAGTGCTTTTACCCAGACTTTTAAAACATATAAGAGTATAGTCATACTCCCACGGCGTGAAACTGTGATGTTTCTGCTCAACATTATCACACCATCAGTATTTCATACCACCGCATGCCTCTCACCAGCTCCTCCCAACGTTGAGGAACAGCCTTCATGACGTCATCCTGTCAAATGAATCAGCTCCTCTCATCCATTTTTCATCTCTCAGTTGTTTTTAGATGAAGGCAGGTGGGGCTGGGACAAGTTTCTCCAGCTGGAAACATTCTCAAATGTCACCCTGTTGCATACGGACATACACTCTGGTCACCTTGCTTAACTCGTAGCTTAAAACGGGAGAATGTTTGTTCCCCTGAAACAGAATCAAGAAGCAAAGCAGCAGCTCTGCAGACAACTGAGGTTTTTTAGGTACATGAAATTAAATTATTGAAACTATTTTTAATGTTATATATAAATAACTGTTTTCTTTGTGATTCTCTTTTAGGAAACAGGAATCATGAAGTAGTAGAGTGCTAAAGTGGAGTTAAAAAATACATAAACACAAATAATACATAATGTCAGAACAGATTACAATATATAGATTAAAAAAATCATTTTTGTATGTCATCCTTGATTTAATTGTTGTCAATAACAAGTGATTTAATTCATACATTATATAAGAAATTAACTGGATTGAATAGATCTTTTTATTTGACTGAACCACATAAAGAATTTAATTGCTAAATAAATAAATTATTGTGAGTTTATAGTTAATAAACACAGAAAATAACAATGTGACTGTTATAAATGAATAAAATGAAAAACACTCCAATAACCTGATTTTTTTCATAATCTATGAGGAGAAGGTGCTAATATTATTTTTTAATGGGACTTCTTAAATCCCACAAATTTACAGCTCCTTAAATGTAAATGTTACTTAAATGTGCTGCTGGGAAAGTATTTGCTTCTTCCTGTTTGCAGCACTCCTAATTATCACAAAATGTGCTAGAATTAGAGCTGTCCCCATATTATTGGAATATTGATATTACTGGAATATTGATATTATTGGCTGATACCGACATTAACATGTAATCTTGGAGAAAATTGGTATTAGTTTGTCTTATGACAACATGTACATGTTGTATATAAAACTCTTCAGCTTGATCTCCTCTAACTTTAAATAATAAAATATCAGAGATGTCATGTATAGTTTTCCAGATATGTTTGTTTCTTTGGTAAAACCTGCAGTTAAATCCAGTGGCAGTGACATCATCAAACTGCTTTGTGACTTTCAGGATGAGGAGCTTGGAAGAGTTATTTTAAAGTGTTTACAGACAATAAATTTGCTGCAATGTGGAGGATATATCAGTATTGGTTGACAATTAGGAAATGGGCAAAATCAATATGTCAAATATTGGTAACAAAGCCAGTATTGAACATTCCTCGCTAGAATTTTGCCTAAACCCACTTTATTTAATTTAACCACTTTATTTAATACTAGTTTAAATTTATCAAATAAATGAGCATTTTATCAACATTGATAATCTTAATAACCAGACTGTTAAATATATTTTATCTATATTTGACAACAACCTGCTGAAACACTTGGTTCCATGTCTTTATTGTTAAGTTATGAACCTTAAAATTGTCCCTCAGGTCAAGGTTCAAACATTATTTTTTTAGAGTCATATTCATACTGACATGTTACTCTGCAGAACCTTCCAATGATGCTTTTGGTTTAAGCCAAAGTTTTTCATTCATTCACACTACTTGGTCCATTCAGAGTAGCAGGCAGCTGGAGCCTATTCAATGATTCTGGTGAGAGGCCGGGTTACTCCCCGAAACAAATCACCAGTCCATCACAGGATAACTTCTCACACATTCACTCCCAGTTTGAAAGACCAGTCAGCCGAACATGCGTGTCTTTGGATGGTGGGAGGAAGTCGGAGAACCTGGAAAAACCCTCGCTAACACGAGAAGAACATGGACAGAAAGGTCCTACCGAGGCCCGAACCAGCGACCTTCTCATTGTGAGGCTGAAGTTTTCCTTATTTCACTGACAGAGGCTTCCACAGAGCCATTGTGTGGAATTAAGCTTTTGCTTTTTCCCCTTCAGCATTGATTCAGATGAATTAAATAACCATTGAGATATAAAATAAAAAATTTAATTTGCCTGAATTGAAATTAGGATTGGACTGGCGACCTGTCCAGGGTGTACCACACCTGTCTCCTGCTGACAGCTGGGATAGGCTCCAGCCCCCCCGCAACCCCGTTCAGGGAATAAGCGGTAGAAAATGGATGGATGGAAATTAGGATTATAATTTATTTACAGAAATAGATCGCATTTTTAACTGGACACAGAACCTGAAGTATTTGCTTGTGAATACGTTATTAAATAATCCAAAACCTTTTTAAATCAGTGCAGTAATTAATATCCAGTTTGATTAAAGAAAATAAAGTATTTTAATGAGAAATGTGGTAAATAAACACCCTTATAACCCACTATTTATGATGTTATTATAGTGATAACACAGGATTGGATGTGCACAACATGTTTCTGCTATTCTTGTAAGCAGGCATGTTGCCAGATCTCCAGTTGCCACTGAGACATAAAAATTTGGCCAAAATATTGTAGTGCTTTATTGCATGTCAACAAAAATCCTGTTTTTCTTTAAGGGTGAGCCTAGTTATAATATACTCTTCCACATAGTTTTGAAAATGTACATTAAAATGACAAAAACACAGTTTATAAAACTGCATTCGGCTGTCTGGTAAATGCACGTTCCAGTCCATAGCAATCGTCATAGCAGCCGTCTTTAGAGACCCGAGAGAAGTAAGATGGATAAAATATCCAAGCCAAGCCTTTGCTTCCTTGTTTCACTCATGGTCACAGGTTAAATGCCATAAATTTATGTTGTTCTGCCAGAAAATGAGCTATAATTTCTAAGAATGTGAAACCTGATGGAGGATTTGTTTCCTGTCAGACTGGATCAGAAGTCTTCCTGTGTCCATGCAGAGATAATAGCAACCTACTCCACCTGCTAGAAGGCAGAGAAAATCCCACTGACCCATACTGATAGGCTGATGATGTCCATTCAATTCAATAATAGCAACCGAATTGGGTGGATGCAGCATGTTTGTGCATCTAACTGATTATATGTCAGTACACAAAGTCTTGTTTACACAGGAAAAATAATAATTATGTTACTCAGAAAATGAACAAAAGATTACTGTTGTATGAAGAACAGACATAAGTGTAATCAGTTATGATAACTCAATCTGATCTTCTTTTATGTTAAATAATTATTAAAAATAGAGCAACTAGATTTATTTTAAGGGGGTAAAAGAAATGATCATATCATGTGACTCTAAGAGCCAAACAAGGGTCTCCTTGAACATGTGTGTGTGTGTGTGTGTGAGTGGTTACTAGATAACACTGAAACAGTTCCTGTGTTCTCATTGGGATCCTATTAAGATCTCATGCGCATGAATCTGAAAGCTTACATGATCCTGATAATTATTCACTCCTTTTCTCACAAGGAGGAAAAGGGAATTAAGTCACGTGCCCTTTATACTTCTACAAGTTTGCAACTATTATGTAACAAAGCCAAATGGGAATGAGTGCACGTGGGCTTTTGTTTCTCAGAGTCTGAATGAATGAGCCTGCTAACGGTTGCAGGTTTGATGTTATATTGTGATGATCAGTGAATTCATCCAAAGTGAGGACGTAATCTCGACATTCTGCTGTCAAACTTGCAGAAATGATTCAGCATGTTGCTTGTTACCCACGCCACGTGCATTAATCCACCCATACGCAGTCACAGATGTGGCTTTGAAAGCTGCAAGCTTACATAAGTTGGATGGTTTTTGTTCTTTCTTGTGGTCATGGAGAATCCAGGATTTCCTGGAGTACAGGGCACTTTTGTCTCAGTCTATCTGAAGCTAAATGACCTTATAGGCATGTTTTGATCTTGTTGCTTGTATCAGGAGATCATTTCATGAAAAACCAATTGTCGCTGACATTTGACGCATTGTCTTTGGATGCTTTCCAAACAGATAGCAGGCTTAATTTGTTTTGTTTTTATTTACATTTTACACAACATCCTAAGTGAATACCTGTAATCTCATTATGGCAAAGTCTTGAGAGAACAAGGATTGGTTGGTTTGAGCTGCGGCTCAGACGCTAAACACCAGATTAAGACAACCGGAGAGTCCAAAGTACCAGCGCTTAATGCTGAACTCCACCACACAAACACATGTACACATTCCTCATCCGTTACTTAAACCGTTCACATCCGCTCGTGGTTCCTGCCTTCCCATTTTGCCCCCGGGATAAAATCTAACACCCCAAAAATAACCTTGTGAGTTATACCAGTCAGCAGGGCCCTCATCCAACCTGCCCTTTTAATAGAGACAAAAGGCAATCACACCAGTATCCCTAAGAGTTAATTTAAGATGCTAAAGGTGGTTTACGTCTCTTTGTTGTCTAATCTCTAAATTAATAAACCGAGAGGCCACAGACAGTATTGTGTTACACTCTATTTGTGGGACAGCCAGTCAGTTATGGAGATGCTACTTCTGGAGCCATTTTTTTTCCAAGTTCAAACACAAACACTTACATGAGAGGTTGAGGGGGTAAGAAAACACAAGACTTCCCCCAAGCCCTGGGATTCATGGTGGACATTGTATGATGTGGGGTCAGACTTCCACCATCTTTGTGCAGAAACAGCTGACTCTTTGTTTGTATGTTAAAGGTTTTTAAAAAATCTCTATTTGTGTGTGGATAAAGGTCGTCACCAAGCCGATCCTAAACCATAAACCGATAAAATGATCATTCCTGTCAATGCTTCATCAACTTCATCCTACCTGATGAGCCCAGGAAGTAGCGCTCCAAGGCAGAGCCGAACCCAGAGGGTGTATCCCTCAGATCGCTGACGATGAAGGGCTGCATCGTGGCGTTTTGATCATTTATTGGCCAGGTCTGACCCCGGACACTGGCACCACCATACCAGGATATGTTGGCCATGGAGAAACAGTCCTGAAAGGAAAAATATACGCATGGAAACTGAGGTTTATTAAGGCATCTGAATGAACATCATCTTCAGCATTAACACAGGAGCCAAAAGATTTTCCCCCCTAAAATATGCAACATGCCACAGTTATTTCAAACTATCCAATGTTTCACATCCGGACAACTTTCACAAGAAAGTATGGCACCCAGAAGGGATTGAGTGACAGAGGGTTTTCTTAAAATGTACAAACCGGAAGCTCGTTTATTCCATGTCAGCAAACCTGAGCTCTGCTCCCAACGGGTCACCTGAGAGGTTCTGGGCAGGATTTTGGAAATAGGACAATGAAGGCGACTTGGGCATGGAAAGATTTGCTGGAAGCAGTCACGCCACATGACAGGGAGTTATGTCGAGGAATGTTCCAGTGGAGACAGATTAACCTCCCCAAACATCACAAAAGTTGAGTGCCTTTGATCATATTTAAGAAGGGTGGAATGGTGTACAGTGAGTCGGACAAAATGTGCTTGAAGCAGATTTGATATGGAATATGGCTGCAGTGTGTGAGGCTGCTGAGAAGTAAGTAAAACCACAAAGGAACATCATTTATGTCAAAACCAAGTAATTAATGAAGGACTCAGATGTCAGGATTTGCCATCACGTTTGGTTACACTCTATTACAGACAGCTGGATTATCAGTACAGCAAATCCAACTAAATCACAGCATCGCAATAAAAACTGCAGCAGATTTCACAAGCACACAAAAGTTAGTCTCACAAATTCAATCAGGGGACAAAAAAGCTTTTAAGACATTTGGGATGATTTATATCATGCCATCTAATTTTAAAGGTCTAAAAAATAACAAAGGAACAGGTTGTGGATGAAACAAAGCATCTTAACTGTCATTGATCACCGATATGAAAACAATCTGCAGGATTTAGATGAGATAAATGCCATATTTCACAAAGCAGAAGCACTTCGATTACCTCTATTTCAGATTATAATAACCTAATAAGGAAGTTTGAAGCCTGAAGCATGAGTAAAACTACATTTTGCCGTGCAGATTGGATCTAACTTACCTTCAGCTCCACATGGCAGTGCACCGGCGCCCAGGTCATGCTGTAGCACTCCGTCTCTGCATCCTCATCCACCTCCAATGAGATCTTCACCTCGGCCACCGAATCCCACGTGTAGCAGAACTCGGTTTTATTAAGCCAGCACAGGTTCCTCACGAAAGGAACATCCACATCGGGGGTCCCCACGTTCCCGACGTCTATCTCCACGTAGGTCTTTTCCTCCGTAAGAGTCTGTATGACCAGTGAGTGGGTTCTCCGCTCCCAGATGAGTCCACTAAAAGTCCCTCTGAGGATCCAGTTTTTGTTAGGCTGATCCACCACTTGCCAGTATATGATCCCAATTGTCATTACAAAGAAGACAGCTACACCCAGACAGGCTATCGCTCCTTTCCAGGTCTCATTAATTTCCTTCAGACCTGTGTCCCAGGTTACCTCCGGGATGGGACTCGGGTTTCTATTTCGAGCGTGGGGCATCTTGTTGTTGTTGTTGTTTTAGATCAGTAAAAAAAAAAAAAGTCAAACACAAAAAAGGCAGCAGAAACTCCTGTGTGAAAAGCCCCTCTGTTGCTTCATCATGTAACGGTGTTTGCAGTGAGGCTACAGCGCGAGCCGGGCTACTCTTTACCGTTTACGTGCGCAATTGTGCCAGCAGTATGGCATTGCCATACAGCAGCACCGACCTGTCGTGTGAGGGAAGCTGTGAGAAAAGCAAATCACAGCTAGAAAGTGACAGTGTTGGGATGAATAATTGACTTACCACAAACTGGTGCTGCTTTAAAAAAGCTGGAAGTGTTAACAGCATTGGCTGCTCGTGAGACGCCACAAGCCGGGTTTGCCTGCGAAAGGCTCCCTAAGACGCTGCTTGTCCTGCACTTTCTGACGTAACACCGGGCTGATTCCTCAGGGGAACGGTGGAGAGGTGGAAACGGGGGATCGAGAGGGTTTGACAAAGTCTTGGAGTTGCCCGCTGAGGTGACGAGGCCACGAACAACCCGGAGAGGAGGGAATCCCTTCATGCGTGCTCGCAAATGATCCCTGCGCTCTCCGTGCGTAAAATGTGTGTGGAGTAGCTATCTCGTGATTTGGTGGACAGTGAGGACATCATTTGGACATACCATGCCTTGCAAACATTTAATCATGTGATAGTTAATATTACGATGGAAAGATACATGAGATAAATGTATACAGAACTCTACAGCAGTCTGTGCAGCTATGTGGGTTTAGTTTGGCCACAGCTGATAAGCTTAAACATCAATGTTAAAGGCTTTTTTAAATGCATAATTTCATTCGTTAAATGAAGCTGTTAAACCTTAGATCCAGGGGATATTATTAGACATGACAGACCATCACATTTCTGAATGGCAGAAAGAACATGCAAGAACTCTGAAGCTGAACACAGATTATATTTTTTTCCTTAAGAAAAAACAAACATGTCACAAAGTCCTGATGAACCTCCTTTGTTGCAGAACAGCTTTGTTAGGTCACAAACCCATTTTTTGTTCCACGAAAATTGTATAATTCTCAAGCTTGTATTGCAGTTTTACACATTACACTTCAGTGAATTTGTATAAAAATGGGGGAAATTTGGGTATTCTAAAGCTTATAGTGGTGTAGACACAATTAAGTCTGATATTTAAATGGAATTAATGCTCATTTTTACATATTGTATTTTATTCATGTACCATTTACCTATTATGCACTGGGTTTATAAGTTTATTATTAGTCCTGTTCACATTTTGAATGCTTTGGTTGATACCTGATAAGAGCCACGACCCAAAACTCAGCCAAACGTTTTAACAGATTTATTTAAATAACAGGGTGTTGGAGGTGGTCTTGCCAAGGCTGTGGAGGTCTGGAACACCAAAAAAAAAACAGAAGTGAGCCAAAAAAACAGCGATGAGATGAAGTGAGGGAGACAAAAACCTTTACCAGGGGCTGGGGAAATGAACCGCTTCAGAGCAGTCCTCCAGAGCAGGGAAAACAGTATCCACAATGCAGAGCTCAAAATCAAAGCACAGTCCATGGTCACAGAAAAGTGAAGGAGGAAATCCAAAGGAGCAGGGTCAGGCAAGGTTCAGCAACAGGTCAATATACCAGCAGGGATGTAACAAAGGCAGTGGTAGGGAACAGGCAGGGTCAGGACCAGGTAGTCACTGTGAAGAAGGCACATGAACACGGCTATGGGGAAAAAACAATCTCACCCTGAGCTGACCTGAGGCAGGTGTTTAAACAGAGAGCTGCACGGGTGAGGGCGATCTGCAATCAGGCAGAGAGAGAGAGAGAGAGCAGCATGTTCAGGGCAGAGCAGAAACCATGACAGATAGATAGACACACACATTGTGAGAAGTGTATGTGCATTTATTAAAACAATATGTATTATAAACAGTAATATATCATAGGTTCACACATACAGAACATTACATTTTACACAGATATTTAATGTTCTGTGTGACTCAGTGTTTAGCAGACATCTAAGGGCAGGAATGGTGTTTACGAGTGGCTCATGTGATGCTGTGATTTGTTGAAGGTGGCATTTAGACTGTCAACATCTATTGTGTCTGGAGTTATAATGTCAACATAGTACTACTGGTTTACTTATACTACTCATAGTAAATGTCTGTGCTGAGTCTATTTGCATGCTTGAGATCACAGAGCAAAAAACAAAAAAAAATATATTTTAATATTGTTCCAAAACACACACTGATGTTGGCACATAGGGATTCCATGTCCATTTATTTCAACACAGTTTTACTATAACATGGCCATGGCTCTACTGGTATCCAACAACTTTATCGGACCCAAAAATAAGACAAGAGGACTCATGGCTTGTGCAATGTTGTTTGTTGGCTGAGGTCTTCTGTGGCACTGTGCATCAAATATCCTAAGAGTGTTGACTAACATACCTTGAAGATCAGTTGCTCCTGTCCTCATTTATCCATTTCAGCCCTCCTGATCCATCATATAACTCTGGCAGGGGCAGAGACACTGGATAAGGCTGTGGGAACCTGTGTGAAAGCTACACCCGATCCCCATATTCCAGTACTGTTTGATTTGAAAAACTCTCAGAAAATCTGTGCAATAGTTCAGTGGCAACATTTCAAAATAAGACGTTTCTCATTGGACACATCAGTGCTTTTATCTGCCCCAAAGACGCTCTGCAGTTACTTTGTGTGTCATGAGATGGTGGATTAACACAGTGAATGAATGTTCGGTATCACTGGCAACACATTTAAAGTGATATTTTCACCTCAAACTCTTTCAGATGATACTTTTTAGCAGCACAGTCTTGCACATGCACATACTGTGTTGTCCGGTACATCAGTTGTGCATTGAGAACTATGAACTTCAAGTTTACCATAGGCCCAGTGGCAGGCATGCTCCTGGGTCAGAGGTCAAGCTGATGACTTCAACGGAACATCGAGGGGGAAGGTCTAAATTTACCCGCCATCCAAATTGCCCATGACCCTCGCAGCTATTAATAGTTGGAGTACTGCTGCATGGCATGCATCCGCTCCCTATGAGTGTGTGAATATGGGACATGAAAAAGCAGAGGAATCTGACCTTAACTCTCCACTGCCTCTGACCACTCGTTTGGTGTTGATGGCAAAGGGGCAAGAGTTTAATTAGGCATGGTGTGGACAGGCTAATGGTTTATGTTGCCTCAAAGTGAACTCCCTGCCTTGTTCAGGGTTCAGGAAGTTCTAAGCTGCAATCACTTGGTTTTCTTTTCATGATAACAGAAACATTAAATCTCAAATAGCTAAAGTTGTAGCAATATGTTTACTGAAATGATAGTTTTGGGTTATCTTAGTCTTGTGATATTTTATTTTTACTTGTTTAAGTTCTGTGTTGCAGTAAAAATGTGAACATCTTGACCAGTGACTGGTGACACACAGGCTGACACAGTCTATTGAACCGAGACTGACAAATCAATAGAAAAGATCAGGAGCTACTGGACCTTGGAGCAACACAAGTCTTTTGACCTACAATGTGTTTCAGTTGGTTTTAAAGTGTAGATTTAAGTTTCTTTGTGAAGTTTTTGTTTTTACCATTAAAACGACTCAAAGAAGAATTAAATTCAATTTAGCTTTATTTGTATAGCGCCACTTCATGACAGTGTCATCTCAGGGCGCTTCACAGACATCATATTGAGCCAATTGAGACTTTTTCTTCCACACCCACAATTTTGAAACAGAAAAGTACCAAATTGTTTCTGTATTGATCATACTGTTCATCTCACAGCATAAGTAAAGTCACTAATGAACAGTTCCCCCGCCTTTGTGTTTATTAGGAGCTTATGATGCCTTCACCCAATTACAACAATCCAAGTAGGTTGTTTTAATTGTGTTTTAGGGGTGAAGCTATGCAAAAATTCATGAATCTTATCCCATATTACACAGTAACATGTTAACGCTCTGATAGCTACATAAAACACAAAACTGAAGGTACATCTTGTAATGTACGTGCAACAGTTACAGAGTCATGTTGTTGCTCTGAAGTTAAGGTGTACCAGTTTCCAGCCAGTTTCAAATGCTGGTTTATTACTTTTTACTAGATACAGACTATATATGTTATTTACCCTTTGTAAATCTGTTTTTGTGAAAAGAAAAAATTAACCTGATGCAGCTCATTTGACATCTCTTTGAAACCCAGTTAAATGCTTAAAAATGTCTTTTTCTTGTTCTTCCGTATAAAACAGGTTTGAGAGTCTGAGGCTTTGGCAGGTTGGGAGGCTTAAATCAGGTTTTTTAGCTGCCTGACATGCTATATTGAACAAAACTATTACTAGTCATCATGTGGCCACCTCAGCCTATCTTTAGATTTGATCCTTTTTAGTTTTCATTAAGTTTTTGTCTATTTTTTATTGGTTGGAAGGATTTGATGTGCTTGAATAATTTCATTTGTACTGAATCTGAACAGCTGTATTCAGTCATTATTTCACCTGTCAGATATACAGCACTTTGTTTCAGCTGCAGTTGGTGTTAAAGTGCTTAACAACTGACAGATTGTGGGAGTCATGGCAGAGTTCCCAACTATTTACTGCCTTAAATAATCCATTGTCAGTAGTGAGGTGTGATTAGGATGATTATCACGTTGTGGAAAAATCCTCTTCTAGCCTCAGCTTGTCCACACAGTGCATGAAATCTCTTCCAGTATCTGCCACTGTTTAACTTTATTCATCTGCCCCTCTATCAGTAACATGTTGCACTTTTCTGTGGCTGCAGCACAAGCTCAAAGCATGAAACTTCCCTTACCGTGCTTAACCACTGAAGATTTATCCTCTTTCCCTCTTACACAGATACGTACTCGTTGTTTCCTAAAGGCACGAAGCTACTCATCATCCTCAGTTATAGAGTGTGGATTTTTTCTTTGGAAGACATTCAGAGATTTTACCTAATCATTAAACACACTGGTGTCACATGAGGAAACGTTGGGAGATGATCACTGTCAATAGCGATCTATCCAAAAGCTCACAGTGAAACGTGACTGTGGACCAACTGACTGTCTAACCGATAGAGGAAAAATATTAAAAAATGATACAGATATCAGTATGGTTTATTCACTGACCCCTGAGAGATGCGAGGCCATGAGGCCTTAGTCTGCAGCATCTGTTATACATTGAGAAGAGGCTGAGAATGTCTAAACTCCTGCAGCCAAAAATGCTAACTGGTTCCCCTGAAGTTCAGCTTCATCGCTGACTGTGACACATAAGAGGCATAAATCAGTGCAGCCGTTCCTACTGTAAGAGCCTCATCCATTACAGCAGAAGTTAGGAAGTGCTGCACATGAGCTCATTATTCACTGTGCTGTCCATCTGCTCATCATCCACTCCTCCATAGCTCTGTGTAATGAGGTGCGACCCTCCTTTTTCTTGTGATGTGCAATGTACTGTACACTGAATGTTCTGAAAACAAACCCTAAGTTATCATTTGCACGTGCTTTATTAAAGAAACAGCAGAGGAACTGATGATATGATCCAAGCGATTTCAGAAGAAAACACAACTTTTTATCTTGTTACAAGTAAAACTTTTTACTATGGCTGACTAACTCTTCCAGCTTCGTGTCTGGATCTTCAATTTACTGCTTTTTTTCCATCCCTAGGATATTCAATACCTACACAGCTTCTCCTTTGACTGCCTGCGAGTCGGAGGGGGAAAGTTTCCATGCGACCACAGTGTCTGATCTCGGCGGGACAATCCGACAGCAGACTGAACTGTTTCCGTCCACCTCTGCTACGAGAACTCTCCCTCCTCTGCTCTAACTTACTCCCTTTTTTGTGCTGTCACAGAATCCTTTTCCACTGACCCAGACACGAACCTTCCTCGTTTTTCTTTCAGTCTGTGACACACAGGCTTGCGTACAAAGAGGTGCACGATATATGTGTAATTTTGGTTATAAAAACGGGACCATTGCTGACTGAGTTAAAGTAGTTATAATCAACATGTCATGAGTATTGGAGCTACTGCACAAGCTGTAAACAGTGGTTCAACATGCAAATGAGACTAACCTGTCAACTTTGTATTATTTAGGCAACAAGTAAAATAAGATATTTAACTTGTATTAACTTTATTGTCAACAGAAGAGCCTAACAAACAGGAGTGACTTGCACCTATAAATGGCAGAGTTGGACAGCAGTGTGAGACCAGAACTTTGGCTGGTTCATGTTGCTGGCCCCCTGTACTCCCCCTTAAACCTGGCCTGGTCTGTGCTGGCTACTGCTTTGCTAAACATTGGCACCCTGACTGATGTAATGGCTGCAGCTACTGTTTTTGCACCAACCGCAAACCTCTAGTCTCCAGCCAAGGAAGAGATAAGAGTTGTAAATTTGATGTGAATGCCTTTCTGCCTCTTTTTTTTGTTTTCTTTATCAAATACCACATGTGGGGTTTATTCCAAGTGGAATAATTTATTCTGAGTTTATTCATACTCAGAAGCTTTTATGAAACCAGAACATGCACTTAAAGGAGCTTCCAGTGAAGGTGAAACAGGAAGTATTTCAGCTGAAAAATACAACAAATCCATCAAAAGAATGACAGAGAGTGTCTATAGTTTGGTACATTTTGGGGTAAAAATCTCAGAAGTTAAAAGTTACTTCTAGGCAGCAGTCATGGATGATCAGAGGAGCTTTGCTTTTTAAAGTGAAAAGGAAACCACCTCCCCACATCCAGCGAGAAGCGCTGTCCAGGAGGAACACATCCAAGCCAACCACAGAGAGATTTCACTAGAGCAAATACAGAGCTTTTACTACAAGGGGCAAACCACTCACCTTAAAAATGGAAAGGCTAGGTTGATTATATATAATCTTAAAAGCTAGACCAGCATCTGCAGCAACAATAGTTAGACACATTAAATTAGCATAAACCAGAATCATAAATAAGGAAAAAAAAGGGGAATGGCAAACATAAAACAGGGGAAGGCAGTGTGAGGGCATGGATTTGCACTGCCTCTTGAGGACTGGACCGTTAGTATCTACTGATGATGTGACAGAAGACAGGCACAGAAAGGTGAAGTTTACAGAAAAATACTGTCTGCAGACATTTCGGAAATGTGCAGGAAATGTAAATGAACAGTTTTAGACAAAGCAAATAAATTACACATGCCACCCAGGAAGTTAGAAAGGAGTAACCATCATCATTCTGACTTTAACTCCTAAAAGCCTATCCTATGTGATATATACAGACTCTGAGGCATTTTTGTTCACTTTATGGTAGAAACTTTACTCATAACCCTGTTTTTCACCATGATACTGATCTCCTGCATCCCAGTGAATATCAGAAAGCAGAACATTACAATAAATATAATAATAAGTTTATAATAATATAATATAATAAGTATGACTTCAATCAATCAATTAATAAAACTTTATTTATATGGCACGTTTTATGCAATAGCAACACAAAGTGCTTTACATAATAAAAAACAGTTTCATTTACAATAAAACATTCATACACCAACTTATTAAATTAAGAAAAATCACCACTCAATTTCTTTGGCACAAATACACACTTGTGCACGCGCACACACACACACGCACACACACACACATACATACACACTTATTTATAATAAATAGTAAATATCTTGATTGTTTTTTCAGATTTTGTTAAAGAGTCAAATAAAGTTTTCAGATTTTAAAAATGGGATGTTTCTGCTTAGTTCTTCTTCGGTCAGGCTTTAAGTGGTTAACACCATCAATCATTTTACTCAATTAAGACACCCAGGTGGCGGCCATAAGGCCCATAGTAGTAACATCAAAAATGAACACGTTCGAATGACTAAAACTAAACACATAATGTATAAATGTCCAAATTTGTGTCACCATAACTCCATATATTATTATACACAGATGCACAAAAATATACTTTTTTTTCAGCAATCATGATTTAGCTTCCACTACTGACCTAAAAATACCATCAAACCTCAGATTCCGTTTGAGTCTCGACTGTTCCCCATTTTAGCTGCATTTAAATTGATTAGAGCTCCATCTTGTGACTACTCAATTACTTAAAAACCACTTTATTCAATAATTTTTCCCCCATGAGAATAATTTCAGCGAGAACAAATTATATTATTGAAGGTTAATTTTATCCACATGGCACCTTCAGTCACATGTAAAGGCTAAAATAGCCTAAGAGTAACAGCCTGAATGAACTAAAATAAGTAAATTGTCCCATTTTATTAAAGAAAACACATAATTAGTTCTTTTTTCTGTTATTAATTTAGCAGGGGTGGGATGAAGGAGCTTTGTCCGTCTACCAACTCTGTTTTGGACATGTAAACAGATAATTCATTCATTCATTTTCTATACCTCTTAATCCAACTCATGGTTGTAGGGAACCTGGAGTTTTTCCCAGCAACTAGCAGGAAAGAGACAGGTTCACCTGGACAGGTCAGCGGTCTATGTTTAAAAACCATCTATAAAATCACTTCAGATACAGCTTTGATTAATTAACTGTTTTGATTAATGACAATCCCACCAAAGCTCCTGAACTGCCATGACAAGTTACCTCCGCCACAATTTGAGCTTGCTGTGTGTCTGCTCTGTCATATCTGCTGTCAGATTAATCAGCTCCAAGTCAACAAACAAGTTAACAACAACTGACATCAAGCACAACTTTTTCGTAAGGAAAAGCCTCTTTATAGATAACTGTATGGATTACAAGCAATTATTATTATTTAAACTGGTGAACATATCCACCACTAATTAATAAACAGGCCTAGCTGTCATCCTGCACTTTCCACATGCACAAGCATACACACACTTTGGCATCTTAACTGGTGGAAACTTCTCCCTGGCACAGTGTATTCCATTTCTTGCCAAGTCTGAACAAGCTGAGCCAGGGACTCGTATTCCACTCAGGGGACCTTCAGTCAGTCTTAACCTTGCTGCAGGGGCTGGTGCATCATAGCCTGGTGTGAGGTCAAACTTTGGGACCAAGAGTCTGATGCAGAGATGGGGCAAGGTCTCCCTCTGCTGCTGAAACACCATGATCACCCCAGGAAAATAGTAGCAGCATGTGTGGATCCTGACCTCCCAGCCTACAAATCTGCCGTAGTAAATAAAAGAAAAATGTCAAAAACTGGACCCAAAATAATATCCAAAAGATCACATAAGATGTTTACAACTAAATGCTTGAGAGAAGAGATTAAAAATCAAACTTGGGATGAAATTTTAAATTGTATTTCAGTCGTATCTTTGAACAAATTTAAAGAAAATTTCTTGCCAGTAGTTGACAAACATGCTCGTCTCAGAAAATTTACTGTCAGAAGTAAATGTCCACCCTGGTTAGATCAAGAAACCAAAGAGCACATGAAACAAAGAAATAAAGCAAAGAAAACAGCAACACTAACAGGATACGAGTCAGACTGGATTTTATAATGTAAGCTTAGAAACAGTGTTACATAAACAGAATATAAAAGAAAATATTATGAAATTGGATCAGTAACAATAAAAATATAGCAAAAAGTATGGAAAGCAATAAATGAACTGATGGGCATCACTGTCACTTTTAGAAGTGGATGGTTGTCTCCTTACTCGACCAGATAACATTACATGCAATCTAAATAAGTATTTAATAAATATAGTTCACAAAATGAAATATGATATACCCCCTATCAATTTTATTACTAACCTTTCTAACCTCCAAATAAAAAAATATAAAAGATAAACAATGTTCATTTCAACTGGATAAAGTGGGTATAAAGACAGTGGTAAATTTATTAAAAACTTGTAAAAAAAAATAAACCTCCAGGCATTGATAATCTCTAAGGTAAGCTACTAAAAATAGTAACAGAGGGAATTGCACCACCTATCTGTCGTATTATAAATATGTGTTCTTGCAGCGGTCTGTGTCCACCACAGTGAAAGCGTTCCAAGATAATTCCAATACAAATAAAACAAAAAAAAAATACTATTTTCAGGCGTCTAACTTGTAATAATGATAATGATGGAATCAGTCATTTTAAATTTAACCAGAAAATAAGTCAGACATCTAGAAATCTTGAGTTTTAGCGATACGAATAAACCAATGCAGTGCAGTAATATGGAAGATGCATTACCCTAATAAAAAAATGAAAATATTGCAAAACATAACTCGGATACGGCACGAACACAACACGCATGCGCACTGTAATCCTCCCGGAAGTAGATCTTTGCACGTGTGGCGTTGTCAACCTTGAAACACTACAAAACAAGTTGCCAGCAGCTTATGTCTCCAACCAAACTGCTTCAGTAATGCCTGTAACAAGATTGTTGTAAGTAACAATAGTTTGATCATATGCATGCAAGCGGGAAAGGAAACGTCATTCTCAATGGCTTAATGTTTGTATTTGGTAACCTAGCAAACCCGACTTAGGTTAGCATGTCTAAGGTTTTTAGACATTATCTGCTGTGTCCTATTGTGGCTCAGGGCACAAACAGTTTAATGTTTATTATACACAAATTCACAGGGCTATGTGGGTTTCTTTAGTTGTTTTTTTTTTCCTTATCCACATAACTTTGCTAACAGCAGCTATTTATGCTAAAAACAAACGGCCCTTAGCATGTAGCTTGTATATATATTTCCCCCTGTGTAACAAACTTAATGGTTATTTCCGGTGATGCAAAGAGGATTATCTACATTTATGCTTGAGAGCAGTAGTGTTAATTTATGAATTTAAGAAATGTTTAAATACAGGTGCTGCTTACAAAGGTCATTGAGGTTAGTCATGCAGGAGGCTAATGGCTTAGAATAGGATTAAAAGTTGAGCTTTTTTCTTATCTTACAAAGTACACTAATAACATTTTACCTTCTTTTGTTCATTTTAACTATACTGTGCACTCAGCTGTGCTGGTGAAATGCATACTAATTTGGATATAGAAAAATGTCATAACCATGTTAAAACAGCCAAAAAAGACAGAAAAAAAGCATTTAGTCAGCCACCAATTGTGCAAGTTCTCCTAGAAAAGCTGAAAGAGGCTGGTAATTTTCATCATAGTTACAGTTAAAATATGAGAGACAGAATGGAAAGGGGAAGAATCCAGCAAAATACATTGTAGGATTTATAATGACCTAATTGGTAAATTCTTCTGTAAAAGAAGTATTTGGATACCTACAAACAAGCAGACGTTACCTGCTTTAAAGGGACCTGTTTAAATTTATTACCAGTATAAAAGACACTTGTTCACAATCTCAAACAGACCGAAACTCCACTGTGGCCAAGACCAAAGAGTGGTAAACCAGGCCTGCACCAGGCTGGGAAGACTAAATCTGCAGTAGGTAAGCAGCTTGGTGTGAAGAAATAAAATGTGGGAGCAATTATTAGAAAATGGAAGACATTCAACACCTTTTATTTCATCCCTTCACCTGGAGCTCAATGCAAGGTCTCACTCCGTGGGGTCAGAATGATCATGAGAATGGTGAGCAAAAAGCTAATATCCCAGAAGCACATGGAGGAACCTTGTTAACGACCTGCGGAGAGCTGGGACCAAACTAACAAAGTAGTAACGCACTACGCCGCCAGGGACTCGTATCCTGTGATGCCAGACATGTCCCCTGCTTAAGCCAATAGACGTCCAGCCCCATCTGAAGTTTGCCAGAAAGCATTTGGATGATCCAGAAGAGGATTGGGAGAAAGTCATATGGTCAGATGAAACCAAAATAGAACTTTTTGGTAAAAACTCACTTGTCATGTTTTACAGGAGAAAGAATGCTGAATTGCATCTAGAGAACACCATCCTACTGTAAATCATGGGGGTGGAAACATCATGCTTAGTGGATGTTTTTTTGCAAAGGGACCAGGACGACTCATCCGTGTAAAAGAAAGAATGAATAGAGCCGTGTATCGTGAGATTTTGAGTGAAAACCTCCTTCCACCAGCAAGGGCACTGAAGATGAAACGTGGCCAGGCTTCTTTCAGCATGACAATGCTTCCAAACACACAACCGGGGCAACAATGGAGTGGCTGCGCAAGAAGCATTTCAAGGTCCTGGATTGGCATAACAGGTGGGATTGGCTCCAGCTTCCCTGCGACCCCGTGACCCCGTTCAGGGAGAAGCAGTAGAAACTGACATAACCAGTCTCTAGATCTCAACCCCGTAGAAAAGCTGTGGAGCTGAAAGTCGTGTTACTCAGCAATAACCCCAGAAAACTGTTGCTGTAGAAGAGATCTGCAATGAGGAAACTCATCTTTTTTTAGTGGGAGAAATGGTACAATTGGTGGCTGACTTAATTCTTTTTTACCCCACTGTAGATTGTTAGATAAATACTACACAATGCTGCTCAGCATGGTTTTAATGGTATGTAACCAGCAGACACCATTATCAGCTCTTGTAAGAAATGAATTGATGCGATTTTAAATTGATTTATTTTTCTGCATCAATGCTTTTATTGATTAGCAAATGAATGCAAAGCACCTGTGTAACTCTTATGTTACTCTACCATCACAGGATGTTTGTAGATGCTATTATCTATGCTTGTCTCTCCTTTAGACACCCTCTTTACCAGCTGGGGAATCCTCAGCTGAGGATCTTCCGACCCAACTGGTTTCTTACTTTGGTGCGGCCTGGAAAAGAACAACCTGCTGATACTGTTCAGTTTCGTGTCCCAATGGAGTAAGTTTTCACTCACAGATATTGCTTTTCATTTCCCCTTTTGGCTTAAAATAGTGTTTTTCCCCTAATGTTGCTTTGAAAGAGTGTTTTCTATCTCATTTTAAACGTTTGGGTTTGTTACAATGTCAATTTTTGGCGCCTCAGAATTTGTTCCAGCTAAAAACAGGCTTGAGATGCGTTACTATAGTCTGCATTTCAACTGCAGGAACTTTCTGCAGGCACAAGATGGCACAAATGCTTTGAAAAACTAAATTATACAGCCAACTTGGATTACATTGGATTAAAGCAAAACAGTTTGGTAGATACTGGTATGTTATAATTTCTGCATTAATCTGAAACAATCATTTTTCACTCTGCATTTATTCTGTAAAACACTTAAAACCATGAAAACCAGCTTATTGAAAAAAAATCTCAATGAGCAAGCATGAAGTCCCCCTCCCTTAAAAATCTGTTGTTCTGACATCAAAACCAATCAGCTGTTAGATCATGCAAGAGCCAGACATTTCCCGTCATTTACGCAGTTGGAAGACCACAACTTGGGCCCAAAGTGCAGCTGCCTTGATCTCATAAAATTGCCACTGCATACGTCGTCAAGATGTCAGAACAAATCAGGATCAAGTGGGACACGAGTCTAACTGGCATGCGTTGTGCACCTATTGGTAGTGATTGATTTAGCAGAGGTTTGGCTCATCTCGAATGAGCCTGAGGTCTATTGGCAGAGTATGTTTGCTCTAAATTATTACTGCATGTTTTAGGTAATGGGATTCAAGTTTACTTTGCACCAGTGTGGCTAATGGCTGTCTGTGTTGTATCGAATGGAACTGCCTGGATTTAGGAAAAAATACTTTTCCCCTAAAACAGATGAAGCAGTAGTCTCTTGTAGTTGCATTTAACCTTGGCAAAAACACATCTTATTTTTCTTTTTTATGAAACTTTTCCCATCCCTTTAAGGGTCTTTGTGACATGTGCAGTGTTTGCAGTAGAGAACAATTCACAGAGACAGAATATTGTTTCCTACAGCTTTTCACCAATATGTCCAATTAGTTTATCAAGTCTTTGTTATAAAATCTATTGACACAATACTGGGATGATCATGATAACAAACTATAACTATTCTGTAATATTTAATCTTATAAAGTAGTGTTTTTGCTTGTTAAACACACTGTAAGCTGTACATAAGCTTAACTTTCAGTACTCAGGTTTCTGACTAGGTTAGGCAACAAAAGTGAACACAGAGTACTTTATTTGTATATTTTAATCACAAATAAAGCAGCGATGCTGCTAAATGACAAGCTGTTTAGAGCGGTATAGGCTTGCCACCTTGTGTTCATTCCCACACACAAGCCGCAACTGTGGTGAAAAGCTGTGTGTTTTTGGGATGTTCGTGTCTAAGTACATCCATGTGTTGGGGCATCAGTCTATCCTTCCCATTTTTTATGACCACAGTGGCTCAGGAGCGCCTTGAGGAAATGTCATTACATCTGCCAGAAACATCCACTAAGACCGAAGGATGAACTTATTACATTTTGATGGGCAAAGATCAAGGTTACTGTGATCTCACAAAACACATTTTTGGCCGTAACTCAAGATAGAGTTTAACACACACGTCTAACACGGTAAAAATGATGAAGTGATGACATTTTATATCCCAAAAGCTTAAATGTCAGCTTTACTGTGACATCATAATGTTCTGCAAAAGCACTTTTCTAAACATTCAACACCACCCTTTAGAAACAGAAGATCAGTGTGTATCAAGTTAGTGGTGGGGTCAAGGAAATGCAAGGTAACAATTCTTATTTATCACAAGAGTCTAAAACTTGTCATGTTTTCTTTTTCTTAATAATAATAATAATAATTATATTATTATTTATTGTTATGATAAAAGCAAACGTGTTAAACACTCAAACAGCTCCTGTCTACTTTGACTCCTTGATCCAGAGCTACACTCCCTCTCCACAGTTACACTCAACCAGTGAAAGACACCTTACGCTACCACCCTTACTGGGACTAAACCAGTAACCTGACTCTTCTCTGCTGTTGTTCCTCAGTGGTGGAACGAACTGCCGAACTCTGTCTGCAGAGTCCTGATCTACTTTTAAGAACAAGCTAAAGACTCAGCTGTTCAAGGTGCATTTCAGCACTTAATGTAACTCTTCTATTTGATTTAGATCTATCCAGCTCTTAGCCACACATCAGCATTGATGATAGTGGGAAACAAATAGGAAATACAAATGCAAAAAAAAAAAGTCTCTAGCACTTCAGGACAGCACCTGTGTCCTACAGGACAGTAGCTGTGTCCAACCAGAGTTTCAGCAGTCTGGCTCTTATCTATGCTGTTCTCTGTTGTTTGTCCTGCCTTTGTATTTAATAGTAGCCTAGCTAAGAGAAACCAAAAAATTGCATCAGATTCTGACTTAGATCCAATCTCCTGAACATGCATGAGGCGATAGCGGGGAGGAAAACTTCCTTTTAACAGGAAGGTAAAACCTCCGGCAGAACCCGGCTCAGGGAGGGCATCTGCCTCGACTGACTGTGATGGAGAGGACAGGAAGGACAGATTTACACACACTTTTATCCAGGATAAGATGCAGAAAGAGATATGTGTTAATGATGTTAATGCTGACATATTAATGCATGGGTATAAGGTGTAGGGAAAGTAAAGGATTTGTAATAAGGAAGGTCTTAAGCTTGATGATAAAGGTAGAGAGGGTGTCTGCCTCCCGTACCCATACTGGGAGCTGGTTCCATAAGAGAGGAGCCTGATAGCTGAA
>JBAMHV010000010.1:24547056-24566534 GCA_037177535.1 Pseudomugil gertrudae
CACACACACCTTATAACCCTGTTCTGAGGTGCGTATCGCTCCACACACACCTTATAACCCTGTTCTGAGGTGCGTCTTTAGATCCACTCGTTTTGGTGCCGTCTCTTTAAATGTAAATGTCTGTCATGCCCCGCCCCCCTCCAGGTCACAGGAACTTCTACCCTGTTCCGCCATGTTTGTAGCTTGATAGCAGCGATACTCTAATCTCCTGGCAGACAAACATTTTATTGATAAGTTTAATAAGTTCTCTGTCAGTAATTTTTCTCTGTTTGTAATAAGTGTGGTAACCTGGAAGTCCACGACTTCATTTGGCAGACCCACAGCAAATACTTTGATATAAGAGATAAAAAAAATGTAATAGGGAAAATTAAACAGATTCTTGACCACAAAGAATATAAAGATATATGCGCAGCATCAGGAGGGAATACACTTACATTTTCTGGATTCCTAAATACTTAGAAGTGCACAAAAACATGGATTTAAGGGACAAAAATTGGATTTTACATTATTTCTCCCCTTTAAGTCCTATTGCATGTTTTAATTTTTGTTTTTAAGAAACACCTTTTGTTCACAGAGCTAAACGGGATCATTTTTACAGCCACCATTATAGCCATGTGTAGTTACATTTCTTAGCAGGTGCATGTGCTCTACAATTTAGAATACACTGCCATACTATAATTCCCTCATATACCTACCGATAATTAAGGAGATGTAAATCAAGGCAAGGCAAGGCAAGTTTATTTGTATAGCACCTTTCATGTACAGACAACTCAAAGTGCTTTACATCAAAACAGAAAAGCACAAAAACAGCAGAAATCACAATAAAATGATAAATAAAAGTCATTAAAAGCAGATCAAGCTTAAGCTGCAACAGTGGAGCTGTCATAGTGATCATTGATATGCTGTGACTGACATGGAGTGGCTACAATTTCACAATAAAACACAAATAATATGATGTCCAGTAATTCCAGTAAAATATTAAACTAGACACGATATTCGCAACATGTTTTGCACCATATTTATTCAGCTATCTGCCCACTCTCCATCTGCTACACTATTTATTTGGTTGCAGGAAGAGAAAAGGGTCTGCATCATTTAACCTCCCAGTCTGAGAATATTTATTCACTCAGATCTGTCTTTTTTACGCCGTGCAGTGCCCATACCCGCAGCACTGAACTTCCTTTCACGATTTAAAACATTTACCTGACTTATTCTTTTAATCCCTCACATTCAGTTTTGAGATGTTGTTATTCTGTCCTAAAGGGTTAAACAAACAAAACAACTTCAGCATCTAGTTGGATAATGATGCTTACATACTCTCTCTGTAAAAGCCAGATAACCTGGCTCTGGGAAATAAAGGATTTACAGCCCCCATAAAGGGTCATTCAGCCATACAGGTGTACAAAATCTGTTGGAAGTCGATGTTCTTTGTGTGTTATTTGTGATTGAAAATCATTGTGAAGTGATGGCTATAAAGGGCACATGTGCAATGCTAGTACTTCCGAAGCTCTCTCCTTTGTCGCACTTTTTTTGGGCTTTTCTCCTTTTCTTTTCTTCATTGTGCCCTTTAACCTACTTCTCATATGCTTTCAGAGCACAGGTGTAAATAGACTGCCTTAAAATAGTACTTAAGTCTTGGCCCAGTATGAATTAGCCCACAATAAAAAACAGGAAAGCAAGTATTTTTCACTGCTAGTGAAGGATTACATTTTCAAGACAAGACAATCTGAAGATTGATGATGGTGTTTACTCTGTGTGTCTCTTTCTTAAGATGCACGAGACGTTTAGGTGTTGTATCTCCCATGTACAGTTTCCCCTTTAATAACACAGAACAATATAACTTTGTTTTTAGCCTTTTTTTAAATTTTGTTTTCTGACAAAGAAGCCAGTGTGGCTGACACAGTGGCTGACATAAACCTGCTTGGCAACAACGGACCATAATTGAACTTAATCCATCATCTGCGTCATCTGATGCCCCTCTAGGTTTTGTGTTTGGAGTTCTTTCATCATTCAGGCTAAGGGATCTTTGTAGCATGTGTGTTTGCATATAAATATATACCAGTTGCTGAGGAACGATGCTTTTAGCATTAGCAGTTGCTGGAGACAAGTTTTCATTCTTCTTGAGAGGCTGAAGTGTGAAAGGTTAGCTTGTGGAGTCAGATGGGTATTTATACTAGGATGATGATCATAAACGGCCTGCATCACTGTTGGAGACACCGCACCCTTTGCCTAACTTTAGCCTTGTTTATGTACACTCTCAGCTTGACATTTTCTCCCCAGCTCTCAGACTAGGTTTTAGTTTAAAGCTAAGATGGGTGTTATAGATTGACTAAATTCAGAGAAAGAAATCCCTGCATGATGCCGTTACCTTGGGTGCATATTGTGTGTACCTCTGTTCTGTTATGAAAGAAACACCCAGACGTTTGTAAACCTGAAAACAACCTTTTGTTACAGGTGCTGAAACTGCCCTGGACCTCTGTGGGACCAATACAATGATGTCTCTGCTGCAAATATTAAATAAAATGCCAAAAAAAAAACCACATTGACATTTATTTTACATTTTGTAAAGTAAGAAACAGATTTATAAATGGACATTTTTGCATGCACGAAGTCTCCATGTGTGTAAGATTGTATTTAATTATTTTCCATTTATTTGTTTAGTCAGCTTAAAGCAGCGTTCACTTGTTCACTAAGCACAGTAACAGACATGACTCTGCTGTGGTTCCTTTCTTGTATGTCATCTCTGGGTTTGTGGTTGCTGGATAACTGGCGTGCTAAAAGCAGCATGTACTTAGAAAGCGCTCTTCTCATTAATCAGGATCAGTGTTCCTCCTGCTAATGATCCACATGACTCTGCACAGTCCACAAACCATTTTCCTCTCTTCCAGTTTCCTGCCCCTGCTTTCTAGGAAAACCCGTCTCTTAGAGCAATCAGTCTTTCCTCCTCCCCATGATCTCAAGTACCCCGGTCACTCCGCTCTGCTTCACATCCCTCAGGCACACACTGAGACGGTAGTTATGGGGAGAGGTTGGTGCAAATGGAGCAGAAAGGCTCATCTGCATGCCACATTGCAGGAAACGCTTCTTTTTTCTTTTTACTTTAGGCAGAGGTTTTGCTTGCAATCTTAATGCAAAGAAAATAACATGAAACATGTTGGCACTGGTAAACAAAAAAAAAAAAAACCAACAAACACCCTGAAATATCAGGGTTTTGATCACAATGTGAAACTGTTTTCAAGGAATATTCATATCAAATTACTCTACAGCACTTGCAGATTTTATGCCATAGTCTGGAGAACAGAAATGTAAGACCTTAGTATCACACATAGAGGCTCTAAAACTGTGGTCAAAAAGAGAAATGATTGATCTAGTTGTATCACTGTAGATGTCACTGCTGATTGACATAGTTATCTCAGAGAATTATGATCATTTTAAAGCATCTTCCAACAAAGCCTGCACGTGTCAATATAAAGCCTTTCTTCCATGTTGTGGTCATGGGTTTTCCTCCTGGAAGGTTGTGTCTACCATTTGAAAACATCAGAGTATTGGGGGTGAACTACCATCACAAGTAGTGGGAAAGAATCCAATCTAAATCCTAATTCAACCTCTGCAACTCAAGAAGTGATAACATAATGTGACCTTGAAAGGGAAACTCGCAGAGCTACTTTACACTTTTCTTCATTGTAAGACTAAACTTCCTTGCAAACACCCATTTTTAAAGGTCAAGACTGAGCTTGGTGTTTTGTAGACTTGTATTTTGGGGTCTTCTTTCTTTAAATGTGGAAATTCTTACTCCAGTGTCATATGTGTGAGCTTACCTTTCTCCGTACACTCTATGTAGAAACATTCTCGTTCTACATCCCTGTCAGCTTTGCCAGAGTTTGTTTCAGAGGAAGGAGCAATTGTTTGTACAGCATGGAAACATCTATTACATCACTCTTGAGAACAAAGAGTCTTTTGTTTTCACAGATGGGATTTTTCTCATGAAAATGTTTGCCACATTTGAACATAGTTACAACTCAAGGTGTTGTGCTGTTTACTTTGACCAACTGTGAATATCACACTCCCCTGCTCTGTCAAAGAAACATATGAGGTGATAGAAGACACCATATCCAAGGCACTCATGTCAGACCACAGCGTCGCTATTAAGCACTTTGTCTGACGCATTTGAGAAGTGCTTTCTTGCAGGCTAATCCAATTGGCTAGATTGATTAGCAGTTAAAAGCCTTGCTTCCTCTGGGCAGAGGAATCTGTTCCAAGTGATACCCAGTGGGCTACCTTTTTGCTATGCTGCCCCGCCAGATCAGTTGGTGCCAGGTCTACTTCCTGTGTAGGGTTTCACTGGACACGATCAATACTTGCAGACAGCTAATTGGATGAATGCTAACACTCACATTTCTCCCCTCTCTACTTTATGGTCCAAACAACAAAAGCTGAGTATGAGTTTTTGCTGGGTCTTGTCCTTTACAGTAGATTACATAATTGAAGAGATTATGGTGGAAAAAGTTTGGAAATAAACTGCATCTTCTCTGTAAACTCACACATGACTGTTGGGTTGAGTGGGTACTTATTCAGGGTTCATGTATTAGACTGGAGCCTCAAACATCATCCCTGAATCTGCTGTAGCCATGCAAGTAGAAAATGTGTTTGTGGATGTATTTGAATGACTCCTTAGGGCACAGAAACTAGAATACTGAAAACTGTTTCTCTATTTTTATTTATTTCCACCTGTCTGGGCAGAATGACGAAATTTGATATCAAAAACTACTTGGAGAAGATCTACAACGTCCCTGTTGGAGCTGTCCGCACCAGGATACAGTTTGGTGAGTGTCTTACGGCTTTGCACGAGTTCTTACAGAGCTCACAAACATTTAGCGAATTTGAAGTTGTTGCCATCAACGTTATGCCAGGATTGTTCCCCTTCCTCTTCACACTCATATTGGTGCTGACTGTGTTTGGTTCCTTGTGATTGGACCTGATATAAGATCACAGGTCACAAGTATGTAGGTCGTGTAAAATACCATCATTTTCAGCTATTGAGCACACTTTTATTTAAGTTGCAGACACTAATTTGAGAGGGAAAATACATTTAGTACTTGCATAAACCACGCCCGATGTACAAGCCGCTGGTGTCCACGCTGTGAAATTGTCATCTGAAATATAAATAAAGTTGATTTTCCAGTAAAGTGTGATTCCTTTTGATTCGTGCTGATACAGGATTGACTTGTATGGGTTGACAGAATTAAAAAAACTTGAAAGACACCTTAAAGTGCTTGAAAGTGAACAGTTTACATTAGCGTAGATCTTTTATTTAGAAAATTTAAAGATAAAAAAACAATACAAGTCACTGGAAACTTGATTTCATTTTTTTAGTTTGCAACTTTAACGTTATTTTTTTACATTTTGATAAGGACATATCGGTTATGTTGTGTGGAGTTCACAGGAGTGTTAGCCAGAAAGTTTTAGCCATTCTGTTTTGGAGGCTATCAGTGGTGGTTAGCAGTGATTAGCAGTTTCAGCTAACAACGTAGATGGTGTTCCGTTGACATGCAGCAGTGGTAATGTTTTCAAACAGCTAGTTGCGGTAGGGTTAGCATGTCTGACTCTCCTTTCTCCTTAACACACAGCTGCTTATCTTACAATCTGCTGCTGCAGCACTCCAGCTCCATCTGTCCCAGGACTCCCCCATGCTCCCACCACATTACTACATACTATTTACTTGCTGCTTCCTATCTTCTTCACAGTCATCACAACCCAATGCTCTGTTCCAGCCTTCTTGTCAAAAATTGTAGGGCCAAAACTAGTTTTGTGTCATTGATTTAATAATCCTCTTGGATTTTTATGAGAGTACAAACTGATTGTTTGCATGGGCTAATTTGTGGTCTCCATTCATTTCTGGGAATTGCAAGCTCATGGAAGAACTGTGTTGGAGGACATTTACGTAGCTTGAAGGTGCTCATGTGCTTTGATTGGAGAGGTTGAGAAGGTGTCATGTAGAGAAGAAGTGGGAGAGAGGCGCCTAGCATAGCCTAACCTGCAATGTGTAGAACCAATTACCATTGTTTATTAGCGTTGTATCATTAGAGGCTAGGGGAGGAAGGAATGCCGCTCGGTGAAATGAGTTGAAATAAAGCAGCAAACATTTAGAGGATAAAATGGGCCAGAGAAGAAAGGGCGGCTTTGGGCCCCCGGTTTTCCCGAGGTGCGTCAGAGAAGGTATCCCTGTCTGCGTCAGGAGTTCCACTCCATTGGCAGTGTAAAGACGGGAACAGACTGAGGAAAGCGAGGGGCGCAAACAACCTTTTCTTTCCTCCTTGTGCGGCAGGGGTATTTTGGAAGAAGTTGCCATGGCTACCTTTCCAGTCTGGGATTTGTAACGTGATAGCTCGCTGCCAAACCGCAATCTTAAAAGTGGGAGAAATTGTGCTTGCGTTTGCGAGTGTTGTATGAAAGCTCTGTCTGTCTCTGTATGTGTTAGGTGTTAGGAAAGAGCTACGCACACTAAGAGAAACGCAACTTTTAGAAATCTTTTTAAGGTGTGCAGTTGGGTGTGTCTTCCTTTTTTTTCCTGACATGTCGGAGTCTTGCGTTGCTCTTTTAGAAGGTTGTAGCATTTCCCCGTGGATTTCCTCAAGAACCCAAAAACACACACACACACACCCTCTCTGGCACTTACACTTTGTTACCTCTGTCTCCCACCCACACAGGGGCCTCCACTTACCAATGGTGGTGTGGAGGGGGTGTTTTACAACCCTGCTTAGGGCTTTCCCTGAGCAGTGGGCTGCCTGGCTTGTGATTACTAGCTATGAATACCACACACACGCACACATATACATACACGTACACACAAATGAGTCATTACAGGGGAATATTTCCCTTGTTTTTCATGTCATAAACCGTTCCCATGGCAACAGCAGTTACTCAGAGGGCCTGTTGACTTGACCACCAGGGTCTTATTGAGATTAGTGTCTCATGCAGAAATGGACTGTTTGATGCCGCTTCCTTATTAATCATCGCTAGTATCTGTTGTCATAACGTAAAGATTTATCTATTTGAATGATTATCAAAACATTTCTTCTTGATTTAGATATAAACAAAGCGACTTGCCTGACCTGAACACACGTGCATGCAGACAAACACACTCCACAGCTCCCCAAGTCCCCCGTCTTCCAGACTTGGTGAGGTCGGAAAGGAAAGGGGATGATGTAATCATCATCTCCAGGTGGGGATGATGTTAACCTGCACTCCTTCATCAACAAGATCAGGTCCTGCTTTAGCAGACATGCATACAAAGTATTTTCTGTTCTACAGGGAATGAAGAAGATGAATAACATGAACAAGATGTGTAGAAAAATATGAAACTTAATTGTTATGCAGGTAAATGGATGCTAGGAGTTTTCTTTACTACTTATAATTTGGTGGAGTCTTTAAAGCTCTATTGTGGATATTCTTTAATACCAACTTTGATATTTGCAAAATTGGTCAATTACATTTATTGTTATGTTATTGTGCTGAAGAACAAGCAGCCTCTAAAGGGTTCTTTGAGATTGGTTGGAAATGTCCTTTGCAGTATATTATATTACACACACACATATATATGTCAGTTTTCTAATTCATAATGTAACTTCTCTGATACAACAAAGCACATTTTTGTCGGCTCTTTTTTTGTAAAACTATCAATTTTTGTGTTTTACAGGGTCTAACAAGAAGAGGAACCACCTCAACCAGAAGGTTAAGCAGCCAGACTATAAAGTAGCCTACATTCAGCTGGTGAGAAGACAGAAAACATACACGTACTGGCTCACTAGCTAACTGTTTTCCCTGCTTTACACTGATGCTCCTCTTACCTTGCTCTTTCATCAGTCAGCTGGATAAGATCAACTAAAAATAACTTTTCATGATTAAGTTTAGTCAGTTGTGTCATAAAGAACTCCAACTTGCTTCTTGGTATTTTTTTTACTGCACTTTAGTTATATACATGCTAATTATCAGCTTAAGAACACTATGGTCTTTTACTTCACTCGGAGGGGCTGTCTTTACTTTTACATTCCAGTGTATGTACGAGACTGAGGATGTTAGAGGGGAAAGCGGTGGATGTACTGTACTTCTTAAAAGGAACACAACGTTCTTGTTCATTTGGTTCAAGCACTATGATAAACATGCATAAAATACTGAGTCGTAAATATTGTAAATAGAAAACTAGCGAAAGACGACTTTGGCATCACTGTTATATATTAACTTTATTTATTTATGTAAAATATACAATCAAATTTGCCAGACAAGCAGATCAAATGCTAAATTAAGACCCACTGTTACTCTTCATATCATCTTGCTGATTTAACTTTAGTTTAGGCATGCCCAACTTAATATATATTTGTTAACAAACACTGTTTCTTATGATAACAAAATCTCTGTGACATGTACGATTATAAAACTGATATCAGCCATTACACCTAGGCTCGTTAGTGATGGGGAGTGTTAGTAGTGACCGGAGGTAGAGGATGAAATCAGAGGTTGACTCTCTTGAAATCCACCTTGGATTTTTCAAAGGGTGTCACTCTTTTTATGTACATGCATATTTAAAAAAAAAAAACACTTTTTAAAGACTGGGGTCATTTATACCATATGAGAGTTAAATATGTAGCTTGACAGCTCAAGCTAGCACACAAAACAAAGTGGCAAAATACTTACTGTGCAATTCTCTTCTCAAATGCAATAGATAGTGTGTGTGGACATCATGTCAAACACATGTCCATTTATCACAACAATAGAATAGTTTGAGGTACCATAAGTGGTAAAAAAAAGCAAGAGCAAAGGGTTTTAATGTGAGCAACTAATGCAGCTTGGTTTAAAGTTGTGGGAGCAGATAAAGCTGGTAATAAAACTGGTAAAAGGAACAGGAGGAGCACTGCCAATGCCCTACAAAATGACCTTCAGTAGGCCACTAAAGTGCATGCTTCTGCTCAATCTGTCAGAAACAGACTCCATGGGGGTGGTATGAGGGGTCAACGACCTCAAGTGGAACCTGAGCTTACACCCCAACACCGTGGAGTCTGATTAGCATTTGCAACAGAAAATAAGAACAGCACAGATTCATCAGTAGCACCCTGTGCTCTTCATGGATGATAGCAGGTTCACACTGAGTACGCAGTTATAAGAGCATCCAAAGATGGCCTGAGGACCATTCTGCTGCCCGCAGTATCCTACAGCATGATCAGTTTGGCAGTGGGTCAGTGATGGTCTGGGGCATATCCTTTGAGGGCCACATAGACTGTGCTAGCCAGAGGTACCCTGAATGCCACTATGTACTGGGATGAGCTCCTCAGATACATTTTCAGACCATATGCTGCTGCAGTGGGACGCATGTTGCTTCAGAGGCATGCCAATGCTTGAAATGAATCAGCAAATTCTGCATAACAAACTCACTGGACCTGAATCCAGTCTAGCACCAATAACATGTCTAGTTCCATCCACCACCACCACCACAGTGTGTCCAGGTCTTGATTTATGCCCTGATCCAGGTCTGGGGATGAGAACCATCATGAGAACATCCATCCATGTCCAGATGTTGTAGACAGTGCATACTGTACAAGCATGTGGAAGACACACACATCTTGATTTGTTGCTAGTGTTTCCATTATTATCACTATAATTATTAAGGTAATTATGGAATGTTATCCAGTTATTACTACACTATTACCATATATTTACTGAGTTGCAAGGTAAAGTTCAACCCATTCTCTTTATTATCTTGAGCTATGTAATTTATCCTTCCAGGCGCAAAAACAATAACAACAATTTACCATAAAAACACTCCTGAACACACAGTACTCCCTTCTTTTTAGGTAATATGAGTATATTTTTCTTTTAACCTTCAACTTTGGTGTCAGGAAGTGTTTTTTAGGCGAGACTGGTAAATCAATGTCCTTACAAATTTCCACTCAAAAGACAGTTTCACTTTGGGATGGTAAGGTTTCAGACTCACTCATCTTTGAACACGTAAGATGAAATTTAGCAAGCATGTTTATTTGCTTGCACAATCGCATATCTTTACTTTGCATCGCTCTCCTGTGTGGTTCATGCACTCTGGCTGCCCTCATGAGAAAGCAGCAGTCTGGGTGCTTGCAGGGCCTGAGGGTGAAAGGTTCTCTTGGTTATATGCCAGACTTATTACTGCAAATATTGAGATATGGTTATTATCTGGTCTCTTTTCTGTGCTTGCACGTTATGCTGTAGATGAATCGGGAACATGTATGTGTGCTGTGGTTTTTGTTGCTCAGAATCCGTCGCATCACAGTTACCTTCACATCTGTGCTTAAGATGTGACGAGGGCTCATTCATACACATTACACTAACAGTTAAAGCATGTCAATCTTGATAGTCACACAAGTGTTCTCCAAAAACATTTAAAAAGTCATTTTTGAGTGTGTTTGAAGCAAAAGGGAAAAACAAAAGAACCTTTGTTTTGTGCATGCCGTTTTGATCTCTCCTATAAATCAACAGTGCTGTAGACACTTGTTTACGCTCTACCGCCCAACCGACTGGGAGCCATCAATCTTAAAACGGATGAATAATGAAAACTGTCTAAACATGACAATTTGGAAGAGGATAAATAATTGAACCAACGATGAATCTTTTAAAGGGGAGACTTCCTCTTGTCTGACACCAAGGAAGTTGCTTGTGATTTAGTGTGCGTCTAGATTTCCCAGCAGAGCCAGCGGTGCCCCTTTCTTACCAGTCACATACAACAATGATAGGTGTGAGGATGCAGAACAAGAGATGCACCCACGCA
Organism: Pseudomugil gertrudae; assembly: GCA_037177535.1. NCBI lineage: Eukaryota > Metazoa > Chordata > Actinopteri > Atheriniformes > Pseudomugilidae > Pseudomugil > Pseudomugil gertrudae. The sequence goes on from JBAMHV010000010.1 coordinate 24,557,849, forward strand.
CACACCTGACACTTGCGCATCATTCATTGAAGTTGAACCCTAGAGTACTGATGTTTTTCAATGAGTCTTATCTGCTCTCTTGTCTGCCATCATGTCACAAGTTTCTCCAGTCATGCTTATTTAACGATAAACAGCAGGCAGACATGCTGAGATGCAGGCTCTTTGTGTTTAAAATGGGTTGATATAAAACCGAATATCCGGCCCATTTTTCTGGCAGATTTTCAGAAAAACATGCTCCCTCAACTCCCTTTCCTACCTCACTCTCTCTTATGTTCACTCACACACACACACACACACACACACACACACACACACACACACAGCCCCAGAAAAAACCCTCCTTTCTTTTGCAGCGGTCGGTAGAAAACAAGATTGTTCCTAATTGACTCCACATGTGGGAGAGTGTTTTGTGGGTAGATGCTCACACTGCGGTCCCCCCATTCAACAGCCCTCATCCTTCCCGCTCCCCCTTTCTCTTCCCCTGTTCCCTCCATCAGCTAATATTGCAGCAGTAAGTTGTTTGTGCGCTTTCTCTCGCTCTTTACTTTTGGTTTGTGGTTAAGGGGAGGCCTCCTGTTAGTGGGGTTCCGTGACGGCCATTTTCCTCAGGCTTGTGGGGGTACCCCGGTATTGGTGGGGGTCGAGCGGGGAAAGGAAGAGATAGCGTCTGTATGTGTGAAATGTGCTCTGTGTGTGGGAAAGTGTGTATATGTGTGTGAGGGGCTGAGAGGGGTAAGCGAGGAAGGTGACTAAGGCCATGATGGATTTGTGCCAGAGCAGAGCGGTCCAAAGACGGGGCAAAGCAATCGAGGGGGGAAAGGAAGAGGCCTAATGTTTAAGATATGGGAGGGGCATTTTGAGGTGACACAAACAGCAGAAGGAAGCTGAATAATCTTCAGTCGATCCTCTTGCTTTTAGGCCGGACCCCTTTTCAGTAGGACCAGTGTGTTTAAACTCAGACTTCTTTTATGCACCGCTGTGCTCAGGGTAACACTTAGTTCAGATTTTCGCAGTCAACTCATATTGTTCCGTCTGTTTGATGCTATAAAGGGTGGATGTTGGAAAATATGATTCTGGATTGCACTTTTTGACCTCGGTTGTAGACATTACTTCATGTGCAGTTGGTATAATTAGATTTCTTGTCTGGTTCGCAGTTCGAACTGAAACATTTATTTTAGAAGATAACCTCATTTTTATTTTCAGAAAAACTTCTTTGGTATTTTTCCAGCAAAACATAATTTTAGGTCAACTTGTATTGGGATTGCAAGGTACTCTTTAGACTGGGAAAATGTTTTGTACCCTCAAATGTCAAATATCTTATCCCTGTTAAATTTTGTTGGCCCATCTCACAGATGTAATATGCTATGGTACCCTTTGCAGCTCAGCATGGCGTTATTTAAAACCTTTGTAAACACAATCTGGTTGTGTTACATGCTGTACAGGAGAAAGCACCCAACTCGACAAATTACAGGCATTCTTCATTGTTTTCTGCAGCATCATTTTCAGTGAAACATTTACAATTAAACACTCTGCCTGGCATGTAAATGAAAAGGTTGTGGTGAGTTTTGGTGTAGGTGGAGTTATTTTTCTCTCTTTGGAGTGGCAGCTTTTATGCAAGCAAGCTTTTCTGGCTGCTGCCAGCTGGAGCACTCCAGCACGGGTTGATGGCTCGAAGTGAAAGTTAAAAGCAGTTGCAAATCCAAGGTAAAACTGGGAGTCCATATTGAATGTGTTCTATCATTCCTGATTAATATATTATTCTGAATGTTCGCTAAACTGTTTTTACTCAGAGAACGTTTTAAAGAATACACAAATATTTAGGTCTGTATTATGTTGTACAATGCAATACTAAAATTAATACTATAAATATAAAGAAACAACATGAAAAAATAAAATGAAAAACTTATGGACATTTTAAAAAAACATGACATTACAATATTTGCTGTAGTCATGTTCCTACAAGAGCTTATCCAAAATGACATCTTGGTAGATTGCATTTGTGCATACGTTACTCGTAACTACCCGAAAAGATCACAAAGCTTGGATGTGCATTGAAATCATCCTTTACCAGGAAGATTAGAACAATGCCAAAGACACGTTCTGTGTTCAACTGTTCCAGTTGAAGAAGAGAGCTGTTGGGGAATACATTTTCTGTGAAGAAACACCAGATATCTCCTGAGTTTTATTAATCAGCAAGACCAATTCACTATTGGCCCCTGAAAGACATCAGGCCTCCAGGAAAACAGCTGGTATGCCAGATGGCCAGACTGTCGCTATGTTTAAGGTAACATAAGGTTTCTTTTATGATGAAGGCCGCTTTCGGTTGTTTTGTTTGACTTTCTGTGAACTTAACACATAAGAAATAAATACCTTTCACTTCAGTCTTCAGTTGACATCAAAGGAATAGAAAGAGATATTTAGTCTCTTTATCAGAAAAGCCAAAGTTACTTATGAAAGAAACCTCTTTGTCGCTGACACTGTTCGCTGAGCATGTTTGACATTTTAATCAAAAGCCTTGTTGTTCATGCAATCCGGGAGTTGGCTATATCTCCCATAGCGAAACATCAAGCGATGTTTGGTTACTTGACGTAAACTCTGGTTCTTTAATAACAGAGTGAGGTGTTTCACCTACACAGAATGAATCCAGAACATCCAGAATGAGTAGGGGTTGGTAGTTTGGCCGCACATATAGGAGGGGTGAAGCCCTGAGCACGGCTCAACCTGTCTGTCACAGACAGACGTGTCATTGGAGCTTCCTTAGTTGGTCACGCATAGGTGATTCCCACAGTGAAACACCTCACTCTGTTATCAGAGAACCAGGGTTTACATCAAGTAACTCAATGTTTTTAATGCTTCCTGCACCCTAACGTAATGCTTTTATGTAGAGCACTTTAAATGCTGTACATGTACATCTTGTACATAAAATTTGTAAAACTTGCTTTTATTGAACTGGAAAACTTTATGTAAAAAAAGACCTATCTATATCTGTGTAATTTAACATTGAGTGAATACTACTGAACTTGGCACTTTGCAATCCCAGCCCAAGTCTTGTATTTTTACAAAACTGCGAATGACATTAATGTTGTTTAATCAAACCACTGAGAATTTATCTTTATGTTAATATAAAAAAGCTGCTTATTCTGAAGATGGTGAAACATATTCAGTGTATTTTGTCCTCCCTGCAACTTCATACCATGCTTTACAGGCTGGTGAGCTGCCTCCGCACAATGACAGCTTGTTTTTTTTTTCATCTGACAAGAATGAATTAATCCGTTTAATTTGGAGGGAATAACTCCTTTTCTGCCATACTGTCCCTGTCCAACACACCTCTTCTGCAACTCACACAGAACCAAACCGAGCAACACAAGGAGCAACACACAGATGTTGTGTAACTTTGCTTTCATTCTATTATGAAGTTACACTGATCTGCCGTTATGGTTCAGACATAATCCTTTATGGAAAGTGATGATTTTGAGGAATTGTTACGATGATTAATCATGGCATTTAGTACCGATATTAACTATGGAATTAAGTAATTGTGACATCCCTACTTAGGGCACCATTGTACTAGAGATGTCCATTACCAGCTCCTGCAGCTCTTTGTACCTTAATGACATTAAAGGCAGCATATTCTGGATGGCATTGGTAAATGCCATCACATAATTCACTGGTGCATGCAGCCTAATCGTCTGTGTAATACCGAGAATCAACAATGGCATCAGGGTATAGTGTGCCCGGGTCTGAGGTTGCCATATCTTTGCAACTGTCTTTTTCATAAAGGAATGTTAATGCCATTACAGCAGGGGTGCCCAAGTCTGGATCTACTGCTTTAAGACTTTTAGATGGGATGCATCTAAGATGGTAGGGCACCCCTGCATTACAAATACACACACTTCCATAGAATTACCATAATCAAAAGTTGTCTAAAATGAAGTGTTTCGTCCTCTTCTTCAGTAACTTTGCTTTCCAAGCCAATACTCTGTTGTTGCCAATATTTCTGCTCTGTTATGGGAGGCTTTCATTATTAGGTTTTACTTGTAAGCATGGATGATATTTTGCTTTAGTCACTACATCTAGAGATTGTTCTGGAAACTGCTCTGGTGAGGTCAGTTTCATGGTTCTACTTATGGAGTGTTGTTTTATCTCAAACTGGATTTGTACTTTCGCCAGTGTCTAAATGTGGTAGGGTGGACACAGCTGCCATTGCACTTGGGCCTGTAGTTAGGACGTCATGTGGCAGTTTCTCTGACGTGTTTACTGCCCAAACTCGGTAAGAAGCTCCAGAAATCTGGAAAATTGGAATGAAAATCCCACCGATCACACTGGAGTAACAACAAGGAGGAGTGCACATCAGGTCAGGTAGAAGTGCACATTGGGCCTCCATGGACCTACTGTTGGAAGAAAAGCATCTGAACATCCAATTTTTTAACTCTGAAAACTTTATTTTAATCTTTAATTAAATTTAAAAAATGTTCCTGTATATTTTTCTATTTACTACCATGGAATAGGCAAAAAATTTTATACTGTAATCTTCTGCTTTCTGGTATTCACCAGGGTGTAGGAGACCAGTATCATATGGTGAACAATGGGGTTGTGAGTAGTTTCTGCCATAAAGAGATGCAAATGTCTCAGAAATGGTATGTATCAACTTTAATATGCCAGGCCATAAGGGGTTCATTAATACTGCACACATTATGTTTTCCTGTTTGATTGAACATAACGCATAAAGATTCACTGTTTGAGGCATAAAAAGTATGTGAACCGCTAGGCTAATGACTTCTCCAACAGCTAATTCGAGCCAGGAGTCAGCCAACCTGGAGTCCAATGAATGCGATGAGGTCTGAGGTGTCGGTTAAAGCTGCCCTGCCCTATAAAAAACACATGCCAGTTTGCTGTTCTGTAGAAGCATTGCCTGATGTGAACCATGCCTCACAAAAAATAACTTTCACAAGACCTAAGTTAAGAGTTTTCAACTTGCATAAAGCTGGAAAGGGTTACAAAAGTATCTCTAAAACCTTGATGTTCCTTTGCAAACGTTAAGAGAGAGATGAGCCCAGATTCACTGTAGCTGTAGCAACTATGCTCCAGGGTCAGCCAGGACCAGTCCCATCCTTTAAACTGCCTGTTTTGGCTTCTACCATTCTGTCAAATATTCTCTGTTATTTACTGTATGGGTGTGTATGATAGGATATGATGCCCTCTCTCTTGTACTGCAAATCTAATTTACCTACGGATACAAATAAAGAAACCTGAACATGATAGTATCTACAAACAGTGAAAGTTGCAACATTTCCCCAGTGAGGTCATCCTGTACAGAAAACTGCAAAAGCACAGCGCAGAATGCTTAATGAGGTCAATGAAAAATCCTAAAATGTTAGCTAAAGAGTTACATTAATCTCTGGCACCTGCTAACATATTTGTTATCCACAACAAGTAAAAAATTAAACAAGAAGGAAACTCAGGAGGACACTATCAAGAATGGCACTACTGTAAAAAAAAAAAAACACTGAACCACTGACAAAATATTCTGTGGACAGTTGTTTGGAAAGAGCACGCCGAGCTATATTTGTAGAAAAAACAAAAAGCACAGGACATCAACATCAAAACGTCCCAACTGTTAAGCATGGCAGAGGGACCATCATGGTTTGGGGGTGCTTTGCTTCCTTAGGGCCTGGACAGATTGCTGTCATCGATGGAAAAATGAATTTCCAAGTTTATCAAAACATTTTGTTGGAAAGTTGACAGCTGGTTTGCCAGTGGAAGCTTAACAAGGAATGGATGATGCAACAACCCAGAGCATAGAAGTAAATCAACAACAGAATGACTTCAGCAGGTGAAGACATCTTCTGGGGTGGCCCGGTCAAATTCTTGACCTCAACCTGATTGAAATGCTAGCATGACCTCAGAAAAATGATTCATACCAGTACCATTCCAAGAATATTGCTGAACCGAATAGGTTTTGGAAATTGCCCTTTAGACACTATTAACAACCTAATGCAGATGCTGGACAAGTATAAATGCAGTGGTAAGGCTCACAGTGCGTTTGTAATTTGGTAATGCCTTTGACACTTATTCATTTGCTCTTCTGCATTTTACTTATATTGTTTATATTAGCGGAAAAGCAGTGTTATTTTTATTTTAAAGATATGATGCATGATAAGGAAAGCAGTTACAGAAGTTAACATGGGAAGTGTTATCCATTTTTAACCCGAATAATACTTATTCTGTAAACAGCAAAATCCACACTGAGACTCCACCGCTAGCAGTACTGACATATAGTCCTGCAAAGTATTGCGCTTTTTTATATGGTCTGATATTATGATACCAAACTTCGTTATCTTACAATGAGTTAATTTCATTAATATTAGTGAGTATCAAACAAAAAGTACAGAAAATTGTGTTTGGTAGTTTTTCCCTTTAGAAGTACCATTTTATATTGCATTTTGTATTGATGGAAAACCTGATTATTACAGATACCTGTATGAGAAGGTATAACTTAAAGAATCATGCTTGTGTGAAATGAGCAACACAGTTAAAATGTGCCAGAATCCCTTGCAGTACTTCCTGTTGCTGTACTTCCTGTTGTTTAGTGTTCATTTGTGAGTTAAATGGTTTCAGTCTCCCGCAGAAATAATGAAAAAAATTTTGCACTGTGCATTTTGCACTGTCAGAGACCTCAGTAGCGTGTGGAAGATCCATACAAAGCCACAACAACTCCCCCTCATGCTGGTCGCCAGCCTGGTCACATTTTGCTGTGGGATGACTGGTTCACTCCTGGCAGCACTTGAATATCAATGCAGGAGTGAATACCAGTATTACAAGAGATCTGGCACATTTTTTGATGAGATTGTGCCTACACATTTAGCAGTATTGCTCTTTCATAAATGTACAATCCTTAAAAGTGCTACCTCATTGTAAAGAGGTGATTGAGATACTTGATAGGTTGTAACAGTGATTACATCAGCTAAAGCCTTTTCTTCCTCCCCTTCTCAGGGACTACCTGTATGTCTCCCTCTGCCTACAATTCCCAGAATCCTACCACTTCCTTTATCTGTGTGACGTACATTTCATTTGACCTTCAGGCCAATCAGGAAGGCACACGAGACTGTTTTATCCAATCAAAGGAGATTCATGTGATTGCTTTTATCCAATCAGAGATTGTTTTTATTCATGCTCAATAAAAACTCTTGTCCACGCTTATTCAGTGTGGATCTGCTTGCGGTCGGGAACGATCGGATTACGTGACACTCTTGAACCACCAAGTGGATTCACCCGCATGCTGGCAAGTGTAAAAACTCAGATACTTCTTGGTTCTTCATTTCCTGTCTCTTTGCATTTATCGAGGTCATACTCTATCATTATTGGTCCTTGCGAGCCAGATGTGGAAGTTGCTGCCTGGCGCGGCGGAGACGGAGGCTGAAACTGCCTGCAGCAGGTCTTAGTGACCTGGATGAAAGTCCTAACGTTAAATTCGTGGTTAGGCCAACGATTACTTCAGACCCCCGTGCTGGACCACGGCTGATGGGATCTGGAATCTGGCTCAAAGGACCAATAATGATAGAGTATGACCTCGATAAATGCAAAGAGACAGGAAATGAAGAACCAAGAAGTATCTGAGTTTTTACACTTGCCAGCATGCGGGTGAATCCACTTGGTGGTTCAAGAGTGTCACGTAATCCGATCGTTCCCGACCGCAAGCAGATCCACATTATTGAGCATGAATAAAAACACTCTTCGATTGGATAAAAAGCAATCACATGAATCTCTTTTGATTGGATAAAACAGTCTCGTGTACCTTCCTGATTGGCCTGAAGGTCACATGAAATATACGTCACACAGATAAAGGAAGTGGTAGGATTCTGGGAATTGTAGGCAGAGGGAGACAAAGTCCCTGAGAGAGAGAGAGGAAGAAAAGGCTTTAGCTGATGTAATCACTTTTACAACCTATCAATACTGAACTTAGTAAAGGTGGCTAAATAAATTTACTTTGACCGGTTGCCTTAAACACAAATTAAGGGAAGATTTCTATCTGCCTTTTTTATTCCAATCCTTGTCCATTTGCTTGGAAAGTACGCTTTTTTTGAGTGTTCAGATCAAAGAAATGGACTTGGTCACCCAAAATTGCAGGTCTGTTCCAAGCAAACTACAAAACAAAATGAGTTGTAGGTTCAACACAGAATCTTTACCTGCATTGCAGGTAAATGCAACCAAAGCTTTTGTGCGTTGGACGACCGGCGACTCTGGAATAGCTCCCAGTCAGACGTGGAACATGGTAAAAATTCTGGGGAAGGACCACTAGGACTTGATGCAGTGCCATATTTTTTTTACTTATGGAGAGTGAAACATGTTTTTTAAAAGGTCTGTTTGAAAAGTGCGGCCTAAACGCAATCTGTTATGCAATTAGTTAAAAAATTCCTCCTAACTTTGTTTGGTTCCTACTGTCTTCCAGCTGTAATGATTGAAATATTTGAAGCCTGAAAAACCACCTCTTTTCTGTGGCACCTCATGGAGCATATGTCACACTTGCACCTCGTTCACATTTAAAAAGACGAGTCGCTCTGAAGATGCACCTCAGAACAGGGTTATAAGGTGTGTGTGGAGCGATACAAACCTCAGAACAGGGTTATAAGGTGTGTGTGGAGCGATACACACCTCAGAACAGGGTTATAAGGTGTATGTGGAGCGA
>JBAMHV010000010.1:24587529-24599261 GCA_037177535.1 Pseudomugil gertrudae
GACAGCTGGGATTGGCTCCAGCCCCCCCGCGACCCCGCTCTGGGATCAAGCGGTAGAAAATGGATGGATGGATGGAGACGTGGTTGCATGGATACATCCCGGGTTCTGTGTCTATACACCACTTTAAGACTGTGGGTGCTAACCATGAGGAAAGTGAAATTGCAAAGCATTTTAACAACCGTTGGTGCCATCTTAGACATTTCACTGTAAAGGAGAACCTGCACAATGATATCAAACTGTTAGTCATGAGTTTTTTTATCTCTATTATTTACTGAGTGTTTACCTGTGTAGTTGTTTGTGTTGGTTATCATACCAGGTGCAGCCTGGCTGCAAACACAGCATCCTATTGCCATCTCTGGGGATTGAGACCTCTTCCTCTCTGCATAATTACTATACTACTATAACTGCTTCACCAGATAAAATAAGATATGAAAATGTTACATTGCATAAAATAAGTCCTCTGCCCTGCCTCTATCAGATCTGACCATAATCTGGTCCTTCTCATCTCTACCCCGAAGCCCATTGTTCAGCAGCAATCAGTCATCACACAGATGATTAAAACCTGTTCTAGTGAAACTGAGGATGCTCTGAGAGGGTGCTTTAAGGCCACAGACTGGAATGTAGTCTAGGAACCACATGAAGAAAACATCAGGGCCACAAACATATTTGACAGATTAATGACAGATTGTGTCAGCTTCGGTTTGGACAGCGTTGTGAACAGTAGGATTCTTTCCCAATGACTAACCTCTGGCTCACTATTGATCTGAAGAAGCTGCTAAACATAAAGAGAAAGCGTTCAGGGATGGAGACAATCAGCTGCAGCAGAACAGTGTGAGGGATGTGTGGTCAGGAATGAAAACTGATGAGATCTGGACAGAGCTAATGAGCTGAACGTGTTCTTCCGTGGGTTCACTTCACCCCCTGCCTCCAGCCCATCAGACCACACAGCCTCCATGAGCCCACAGCTTTCCTGTCAGACCTCCTGTTTGTCATCCTGTAGCTCAGTCACAGACATTAACACAGCCTCATCTCCATCCACATCTACTCAGACCTCCTCTGCATGAAGAAACAACACCAGGTCCAGATGGCATCGGCTCCAGAGTTCTGAAAACCTTTTCAACACGAGTCCTCAAAGAGTTTTAGCATTCTGCCTGGTTTAGTATAGAAAGAAATCCCAACCAGCTGAACCAGAGAAGCACAGACCAGTTGCCCTGACATCTCACATCATCTAAGTCCAAGAGAGACTGTTTGGCTAACCTAAATAAGCAGCTGAACACCTTTCAGGGTCCATCACAGGTTGCTACTTGTAATGGGTTTGGGGTTGATTGTTTACCTGCTTCAAAAAAAAACCTGCTCTCACCTGGAACCAACAGGCAACAATTTCAGGATCATATCCATTCACTTCTCATCTGCTTTTAATACAACAGCTGCTCTATTATGCGAGAAGCTCCATAAATTCCAGGTGGAAACCTCCACAACCACCTGGATTTACAGCTACCTAACAAACAGTCCACAGTTTGAGAGACTGAAAGGTTGTGTGTCTGAGGAGGTGTTCAGCAGCACAGGAGCACCATTTCTCTTCACACTGTACACCTCAGGCATCCTGTCATCTGCACAAAAACCACATACAACTCTGCAGTTGTGGAGAGTATCAGTGATGGACTAGAATCCAAGTACACAGAACCGGCCGGTCAGTGAGATGGTGCAGAAACAATCACCTTGTCTTGAACACGAACAAAACAAGAGAGATGATTATCAGCTGGACAACGGGCAGGCCTGGAGATGCAATGCATGACCGAAAACGTCCAGAGATCACTCCTACCAGCAGCCATCTCAGGAACAAACCCTAAATCCTTGTTATTAATGATTATTTTTGCTTTAATTAATTAAAAAAACCCTTTCATTGGATGAGAACCTTTGCCTGCCATTATAAGTGGAAGCTGCTGGTGAAAACTACATGTTCATGCTGTTTAACAATGTTGGAGACATTTGCAAGAACTATTACGTTCCCTAAAACCTGAAAACACGGTGATAAAAATGACAGCATGTAGCAGCAGTTCCTTTTCAACAGTTTTAAGCAGAGTTTATATGATGCCGAATGGTTTCAGGATGGAAATGATTTCCCTCCAGTCGAGACCAATAACAGTGAGCGCTTGTTGCCAGGTGTCCATGGGAGAGGCTGAGAGGGATAGGCTACAGATATGTGCACATGTCTGCACTCACTGACCTGTTATCTTCTATATATCTTTTTCTTTTTTTTGTTTTTACTCTGTGTGTGTGTGTGTGTGTGTGTGTGTGTGTGTGTGTGATAGAGAGACAGAGCATGTGTGTGTACTGTACTGTGCACTATAGTGGCCTGACACAGACTACAGTTGGGCCAGTAATCCATTAGAGATGGCCAGAGATGGGTTGGTATGGAATAAATAATGGATACAATCCTTTCCCTCTGAATAAATCAAGACCAGAGAAATGGAGAGAGATGACAGAATAAATATGAGAGAGAGAGTTGCAGAAAGAGAGGATTCGTATAACTGAATAGAGGAATATAGAGGAGAAAGTGTCCTGAATTCTAAATTAGTGTCTTATTTCTTTTTGTCTCAGCAAAGGAGATAAAATGTGTTTGGAAGGTGCAGCCTGATGGTGTTTGTTTTGTGAAATGATGTTTGGAACAACAAAGAGACAACCGTTTTTATTCATTAGAAAAGTGAAGCGTTCGCAGCTCATTTCTCTCTCCGTTCCTTCTCTGTCTCCCCGTCAGGCACACGGCCAGACATTCACCTTTCCTGACATCTTCCCGGAAAAGGCTCGGACACCGGCGGAGGGCTCCATGGAGGAGATGCAGGACAAGTTCATGGAGGACGAAAAGCAGAGGCAGAAACTCGACCCCAGGAGAGGAGGGGTCACTGAGTGGTTTGGACTCTGAAGCAGCCCTCTGACCGCGAATTCAGTGTGTCTGTGTGTGTGTGTGTGTGTGTGTGTGTGTGTGTGTGTGTGTGTGTGTGTGTGTGTGTGTGTATGGGGGTGTTAGACTGGAAGCAACATGCATTGATTTAAAATGCGACCGCTGTGATGTCACTTCTATTTCTGTTAGAAACACAAGTGTGAAGCGAAGAAGCGAGCATGTGTGTGGGAGACTGCAGACATGTGTTTAGCGTGTTTGCGAGGCTTCGGTCCAGTTATCCGAGCCAGAATAGAACCAGAAGAAGAGGAGGATCGTGGCCCAGCTCCATTTTTCGATGAAACCAGCCCACCACACAAAATCTCTCTCACCTCAGATGACCTTTTTCCTCGCACTGTTCTTGGCACCTCCTCCTTCATTCTCTCCTCTTTTTTTGGCATCATTTACTCAGCACCTCTTCTTTCTTTGTTTTGTTTCTCTGAGTGGGAATATTTCTTGTTGTTTCTCACCTCTTTCCCATCATCTGTTGGCCTCTACCACACCACAGAGTGGTATAGCATGGATTCCCAGCTTGCTGGATCCAGCTACCTGAACAGCACACACCATTTCCTCTTTTATGAGTTTGCCTTGGATTAATTGACCACTTTAGTTAAACAATTGAGATGTTGTTTCAGCAAAGCAAGAACATGGAATTTGCAGCGGTTTTGTTACAGTATTTTGTGGGAGCTTACTGGTTAGATGCTGCTCCCAGTGTTTGTGTCTGTATCTTTGCCTTCTCGAACTTGTTCCAGTTATGAAAGATGTTTTAATGAGAAGTAATAAATGGTCACTTGTCCAAAACTGCTCTGCTTACAGTTTCTTGAGTGTTCCCTGCCTCGTCTCTCATGACTTCCCCGGCACTTTGAGATGCTCTTTGCTACACAAGCTGGCCGGTGCAGTTGCCAACATGGTCTGTTAGCTGTTTTCACAAAGAAATAATCTGATCTGAGCCAGCGAAGGACTTCTTTACCGTAACAAAACCCATAAAGGGGAGAGAGTCCAGAACGCCTCATTGTATTAGTTCCCATTGCATTTTGCTGAGAGGCCAAGGTTACAGTAAGCGTCCCCTCCAGCCATGACCACTAATGCTGGAAGGCTAATGCAAAGATCCAGTCCCTGACCTCACCCAACCAACTCATCTATCACTAAGGAGAATGTCAATATTGATCCTGTTGGCCCATTGTCTGCTGCCTGGAACCACTCGCCCCCTGCACAGCTATAAAGCAATCTGATTTGGAACAAAACAAGCCTCCAGTTACACTCGTCTGCTGTTTTTCTGCCTCTTTTTCACTTTTATTTTCTACTTTTTCTGCTCCTTTTCTCGCTGTTGCCCAGTCTGGACCTCTGAGAAACAGCTGAATAACCAACTGAGAGGGAGGCTGGATTCCTTTTGACTCTCTCTCTCTCTCTCCCCGGCCTGAACAGACTCCTCATGAAAGTTGGGTAATCAGGTTGTGGTGTTTGCCAAGCAATAATCTGTCCCCTGTTGTCCTCTTGTGTTCTGTGACGGGGATACCCTGTTCCTCTGAAAAATCAGACCAAACTCTTGCATACCTAGCATGATTGTTTCTCATTAAGCTGGCATAAATCACTGTTTAAGACCTGCTGACACTTATGTATTTTCTTCTTTTTTTTTTTTGGTTCACACAGAACATTGAGACACTTGCTTAATGAGTTCAACTCGTGCTCACACTTAAATGTTTCTGACTCATTTTGGGTTTTCACAAATCAAAGTATAAATATGAACCGTTAACTGGTGAATACAGAGACACGCCAGCGTGAGACACGCCGTGATTACGCCTCACTCCAAAGATTTCTTTCACAGTGTTGTTTTGTAGTAATGACAACGTATAACCTGACTCATATAAGTAAGAAGAAAAGGTTCAGCGATGACTGCATGAAAATTGAATCATTTTTACCATATTTCCTGCACAAAGATCGTTGTATTTTATCTTTTATTTATTGAATCTCTTTAAAGAGTCACACACAAAGGAGACGGATGATGTTAATCATCAGATGTTTCTTCTTGTCACAGCCTTTTGAGATTATCTCAAAAGAGCTGCCTGGCAGACCGTGCATGACCGATTGTAGATAAAACATGATCTTTTTTAAATCCCAAATCCATTTTTTCCTCTTCATCCATTTGCTTTCTGAACAGCCTGTTGGAGCCTCGTGTAGCCGTTGTAGGGTTTTTTATATATGCTGAACAGGATGCAGGATGTCATTCCTTTATATACAGATGTTCTGCTTGGGTCTGAGGGGTTAACTGGTGATTGCATCAGAATGCCGGTGTGATGAACTGGTGACGTTTAGGGCTGCCTCCACCTGGAGCTGGGATAAGGAATAATAAGATGAGTGGATGGGCTCGACCCAGAGGATGAGCTTCCCGGAGGCTCCTCACACTCGGTCTGTTATTGTTAGCTGTGAGTAAGAAATAAGATTCCTGATGAGATCTGAAGAAACATAAAACCAGTCCGGGTAACTTAACACTAAATGAAACTTATTTTCTGACCAGCTGGTGAACAGGGAAGGGTTGTGATTTTGAAATATCTCACCAGGTAGGATCCTTTAGGCCAAGAGGGAGTCAGATGCAGGAGAGCAGCAGGACATGTCGGCTGAAAGACACTTTTTAAAGCAAGTGCGACTTAAAATGCTTCCAGCTCAACTCATATCAGGGAATGAAAGGACTGGTGGATTTAAAGGGTTTAGCCTGAGTCGCTACAGCAGGTGAAAGGACTTGATTCCTCTGTGGCACAAAAGGATTAAGAGACTGTTCAAACTGCTTTTAACGCTCAATTTAAGATTCCAACAAACGAGGTAAGATTAGGTAAGGACATGATTTAATCAGGGATTAGTGATTTTATCATGGTTCAGATTAAATCATAATGATTCGTCATTTTTATGAATGAAAAATAAATTTGATTTTTAGGTTCATTTTACATGAGCTGCATGGTGGTGCAGTTGGTTAGCACTGTGGCCTCACAACAAGAAGGTTCCCAGTTCAAGCCTTGGTTGGGGTGGGGGTCGAAATGGGAATCTTTCTGTGAGGAGTTTGCATGTTCTCCCAGTGTTAGCGTGGGTTCTCTCCAGGTTCTCCGGCTTCCTCCCACAGTCCAAAGATATGCATCCTGGAGATAGGCTGATTGGAGACCTGTGTTTTTTGACTGATCAAACAACAGATATAATTCAAAATGCAAAAGAAGAGCCCAACTTCATCAGTTTTACAACATTAAGGCATCATTAACATCTACAAATGACCAAACCAGAAAGGTCTCAGGTCATGTTCAGGTTTACCAAGTTTTTTTTTTAAGTACTTGTGAGTAGTCAGGACTGTAAATGGTGGTCAGATCGCTCTGACTTTAGAGAATCACAGAGAAAATCCTACAATGGCCACAGATGAGTGAATTACCTGCCCTCTAAAACAACTCAAACTTCAAATGTTTCTTTGTGGTTTGGATAAAAACACATATAGTGATCACTAGACCACATGGCTTTCTCATATTTACTGTCACCCTTTCCTCAGGTGTTGCTGCATGCACAGTGGTCGGTCACTGCTGCTGACCTGATAATGATCAGATCTTTTCTTTCTTCTTTATATTCTGATATATTTTCTCTTTACCACGACTGCACCAGGCAAGTGTTTGCTCACCATGTTGTTGCATTCTGCAGAAGTCCTTAATTGAATCACAAAGAAATGCTACGTACAGACTCGTCTCTACTGTCCAATCCAAAGCAACTCTTTTAGTCTTTTAAAATGTTCATTTATTACTATTTTTTTTTTAAATTTAACCAAAAATAGTAGCCATTGTTAAAGAAACAACACCGGTAAATGGCTTCAAAGACCTTTTTGGTGCCCTCTCTTCCTCCATGTGTGCATCTCTTTCTATACCTAATAAAAAGCTGCACGCACAACTCGTGTCCACCTCTGTCCGGCTATGTCCGTGCAGCTGGCAGCCATTTCCCCGTATGTTTTTACAGTGTTCTCCGCATCTGTCAGAGGATGCAGTGTGGTTGGAGTGTGAAGAAAGGGCAGGATGGAGGTTTGTGGTGAAACATGCGAGCAAGCCTCACACTGATCAGTGGAACTCAGGATGGCTGCAGGCAGTTCCACAGTTATAGGGATCTATGGGTGCTGAACAAGACGCATGGTATATTGTAATGCGCTGCACGTTGTGTAATTGCAGAGGAAGGGAAGGCAAGCATGTGCGTGCGAGACACGGAGAGCTCAGGATGGCCAAAGTGAGGGAGAAAGTGAAGACAGAGAAGTTAGAGTGAAAAAGAGATGACATCACTAAGAAAATGCTGAGCTGGAATTAAGGGCTGCTGGATAAGAGGTCTGCTCCCACTCTGTACTTGTACATCCCCCTCTCCCTCCCTCTTTCTCTTAAGATCTACACTGCAGGTTCTGTTCCCATCCCTACATGGTAAGTTAATGGAAGGGGGGTTGAATATTTTAAACGGCCTTTCACTCTTTTCCTTCCTCTCCATACTCCTCTATCTCCTTTTTTCCCTCCTTATTCAGCTGTGCATTAGTCAAGTGCACACATGACCCTGTTTCTACCACTGCAGTCCACATTTGGAGTCTGCATGACATCATTCTGTATTTTTGGGGCGAGTGGTGGTACAGTGAGTATCCTCTCTGCCTCCTAAAGGAGCAGATCTGCTCCCTGATGGCTGTAGTAACATCCCACTTGCAAGGGGAGTCTTCTCCTGTGGATGCTTCACTGCATCTTGCAGCCACTAAGAAGTTTCAATTAAGCTTTTCTTGGTAATGCTGCTAATAATAGATTGGACCTTGTATTATAAAGCCTGTGCTTCAGAGTGCAAGACAAAAGGAACTTTCTTTACCCTTATTTATTTATTTTTGCCAGCTTTCTGTAAAATTACACATGTTCCTGCAGTTCGACAGTTACTACCCCTACCGGCCTCTTGTGCAGATGCACAGACTCCCACACGCTTACTCCGGGGTTCACTAAGACAACCAGGATTGCTTGCTGAGGATTCCGACGGCCTCTTTTGGATCACCGCCATACACATTCCTCCTTCCCCCAGGTTGCTGTTGGTTCATCTGAGCTCAGCCAGTGCACTCTGTCACCCCATAAGTGTGTGCATATATGCGCATGTGTGTGGCTGTTTCATTGCAGATCCATGTACCACATGCATCTTTACTTTGAAAAAGTAGTTTATTTCAGTTTTTGTGCAGACAGACGGCGCTTGATTGTGG
Source organism: Pseudomugil gertrudae (assembly GCA_037177535.1). Lineage (NCBI taxonomy): Eukaryota > Metazoa > Chordata > Actinopteri > Atheriniformes > Pseudomugilidae > Pseudomugil > Pseudomugil gertrudae. The sequence continues at coordinate 24,595,692 of JBAMHV010000010.1, forward strand.
TCATGCCTTCCTGTGAACCACCCATCCATGTAGAAAATGTATCCTGATATGGCCACTCCGTGTGTAAACGGCACTGTACTCACATCTCTGCACTTGTTGGCTTCGAGCCAGAAGCAACAACTGAAGGAGCACGCTGAAAAAAACATGTTGCCTGGCCGTGTTGCTGCTTAGATTATTGGAAATCTTTATGCATTACAGGTCAGGCTTTGGGTTTCCATGCATCATATATGTGGAACTGCAGGAAACATCCTTCTCAGGTTGTCACTGCTTTTGCTTCCTGAACTATAAATAAAGTAATTTTTTAGTCATTTTTTAAAAAGTCCTTTCATGTTTTATACACAATATCTTGAATCAACTTGTTGCTAAATTGTGCTTTAAAAGTAAATTTCATAAAAATGAGTGTTTTTTAACATTAAGTAAATTAATACTCCTTAAAATATATCGCATAGCTGTTTTTACTAAATTCAATCATGTTGTGGGAAAAGAAAACTCCACTCTGTGTGTGGCAGTTAATCAGTGAAAGTGATGGAAAAGAACAGAATTACCTTAATAATGCAACATTTTGTACAATCTGGGGTTTATTTGATGTGTCATTTATATTTTATATGGCTCAAGGAATAGCAGAAATATATTTATGATTTATTGGCTGTATTTAAAAGTAATTTATGGGTATTTTATATTATTATTGTAGCTGCATTCAGGTTCACTAAGGAATGTTAGTGGAAAATATTCTGTTATGCGTTACTGAAAGCCTGGAATATTGTATGATAATGTGCTTTATGCATCTTAAGAAGAACAAGTATTTTATACCTAAAGTAAGTAGATTGTAGTAGACAATACAGTAAAACGTTTATTTCCTTTGGACTAATATTTCAACAACAGGTTGACATAAATTAAATAATATAACCCATATAAATAAAATAAGTTTTCTTCAACAGTCTATATGATTTAAAAGAAAACTAAAAATGTTTTTTAAAATGATGTCACAGTAATCCTGTAAAATAATCACATTTGAGATTTTGTACCTGAATAAAAATACAAAAATTCTTTTTAAAAAAATAAAAAAATGCTTTAAAAGTCAGCTAACGTAATGTCCTGTCCATGTTTATGCATTTATTTATTTATTACAATTTATTTATTTATTTGGTGTCAGTTTTTGTTTCCTCCTGTTTGTGTAAAATATCTTATGTGTCCATCCACTGTTGGCTTTCAAGCAAATGGAAATGAAGAACCGGTGAAACCAGACATGTTCGGACTCGTTCTGCTCCTCTCTTGTCATAAAATCAATTAGAACAAATTAAAAGTCCTGATAATAGAAGTCTGCACATAATGTTCTTCAGCACAAAACAGGCCCTGCATGCTCTTTGAGCATTGCAATTAATATGAATGACTATTTGCTTTTTTTTTACATAATCAGATCAGCTGCTCAGTATTTCACTTGGCTGGCGGCTGAAATAATGAAGCAGAACTAGTGAAGGTAAAGAGGCTGCTGTGACACAGTGTGGCCGTAGTGACACGTGATGACTTTGCCAGTCTGACCACTGGTTGGCATGCAAAGATTTGTTTGTAGCAAACACAAGAGACGAGCGGATCTTCCTCTTCTTTTTAGGTTTTTGAGGTTTTTGTGTAAAAAGTAATAATGTACCCTGATACTACATTTCAACGTGTGTGTTGACAACATAATGTTCTCGACTGTGTGGGTGGCCCCCCTTTCCCGCCAGCTGTTCAACACAAATTTTCACTTTAAACAACTTGATAACAGTGATAAATACATGGGAAAGAGCAGCGAAATGGAGGGCAGTTCTAGATTGATGCATTCAATATGCATGCATTTCAGAGGGAGACGGGGAACGAGTTCAGTTCAAGAGAAATCTGCTGGGTCTGGCCACCCATATGGACTTCAAAGCACTTAGCCATGGTCTGCACTCATACATGTAAGTGCATTTGTCAGTGACCCCCTCAGCTGGTGGAATCATACTGCTTGGAGGCTTTGCCAAGTCAATAACACACACTGATCCCTGATGCTGAACTTACTGGAAGTCCCAGCTCATCTCAATACTTCATGTACCTGCTAGAGGGTTCAGCTGCCGCCTGGCTGCACAGTAGGCTGAATGGAGATCAGTGGTTCTATCACTCCACTATGCCTGCCTGCAGGTCACTCTGACTTGAAACACTTTTGAGAGGAGTAAAAAGAAGAGACCATGGGAACAATGATCCTCGGAGATTGGGTGAATTCATTTCCTCCAAGGAATGAGATCTTATGTACTTTACCAGAAGCCTCTTCCCATCGTGCACAATATCACAGGGGTCACTAATTTCTTTACATCACCTCAGGAGACGAGTCTTGAGGTTAGTTGTCTGACATCCTTAAAGACTCCAATAAAAAAAGTGGCATTTGTGCGTCAAGCTAACGCTATTCAATCCAAAGATCTGAGAACATTATGGTTTACAGAGCAAAGCAGAACTACAGCACCTAGGAGCTGTTTATACAGTGCTTACATGGACGAACAGGCCGGAATATGTCCAGTCTCTCTTATTCCTGGCAGAAACGTGAGGAGGGTTGAGCTGTTGTGGAGATGCGCATATGAAGGTTAGGGTTAGGAAAGCATTTGAGAACTGGTGAGAGCTAACCAGAGAGAAAGATGGAGTGAAATGTGGGGCTCATTGATCTTGGTTTTGGAAATTAGAGGGCATGGGTAGTGTAAGACAATTCATCTTTGGACTAAATGTCTGCAGGCTATTGGCTTTCACTTAAAACCCTCCACACTCCTGTCTTGCATCTCGTTTCACTTCCAGCCCTCAGCTTCGCACACTTGCGTCAGAAAATGACACTGTAAGCCATCACTTAGCGAACATAATGACAGAATTACTCACCCAGCCAAAGATAGTTCAGCGTTTTCTGGCTTGATTTCAACCAGAAAAAGGTGGACTTTTCTGGCCTGGATTCACTCAGCAGGGTTTGACTTCCCTGGACCCTCTCCATCAAAGGCTGATTAGAGTGGTTTGAGCTGAGTAGACACTAAGCTTCAAGCCTGTTCTCACTGGCATAGTTTAACAAAGGATCATTAGCTATTGCAAGCTGGATTTGACTGTCTGGCTGCCACTAATGTGACCTGGGTTCAGCAGACAGAGTTTGACTTGTATGGCCTGAATTCATCAGATAGAGTCCAACTTTCTGGCCCGAGCTTGTAGACAGGGCTCAACTAGTGTGGCCTTGGCAGATGCAGGGCCTCCGGGTGATTGAGGATGTGTTTGTTTCCCAGGCAGCAAGCAGGCAAGGTGGCGGCATTGCTTCTACTCAGCCGAGGTCTTGATGCGGTTGCGAGGGAGCCAAAACAAACTACTGTGATACCCTCCCATATGCCCCCCTGACCTCACTGTTTCATTTGCAAGGCAAAGAAAAAGGGGAAGAGAGCAAGAAGGGGGTCTGCTGGTGGCAGGAGAGGTCACCTGAGTGCTTCAGCAGACAGAGAGGGCTGGATGATGACCTTTTACCTGATCTATCTATCTATCTATCTATCTATCTATCTATCTATCTATCTATCTATCTATCTATCTATCTATCTATCT
>JBAMHV010000010.1:24614947-24629475 GCA_037177535.1 Pseudomugil gertrudae
AGTCTTGTTTTCAGACAAAGTTTAGGTACAGGGGCATTAGAGGATCCAGGGTTGGTGGTTGTGTTTCTCTGTGTTGGCCCTACAATGGACTGGTGACCTGTCCAGGGTGTACCCCGCCTCTGGCCCAAAAAGCTGCTGGGATAGGATCTACCTGCGACTCTGAATTCGCGGTTGAACAAGTGGTTGAAAATGGATGGATCCTTGTTTAAAACGTATTTTATCACTTTTCCAGATTCGATGTAACCACTTGGTTTTCCTTAATTAGGATATTTATTATTAATTGGTCAGAGCTGATGTGTCTGTAAAGTGCCTTCACATGACATGGGCACGAAGTGGCCCTGTACAAGTAAAGCTGAGTTGAATTAGCATAAAGTCAAAATGTACCTGTCACTCTGCCTATGTGTCCTGTCTGACTGCATGTCAGATTACTGACGTTAGCATTCTGCCCGGCAAATAAAGAAAATGGATCTTATTCTTTTAAAATGTACCCATTGGAAAAATCCAAAATAAGGTATATTTTATATGACTTAGAGTTTTGCTCTGTAGCTCTAATAACTTCAGATTTGGAAGCTTTAAGGGTTAGACCGTCCTTCCTTACCGAGAAGGAGGGTCTAAGGACAGGGATGTCCTGGGTCTGCTTAGTTTAGTGTAGTCATTACTGTGTTTATTGTGTGTTATGATGCTGTTGTGTGATTAACTGTGTGTGAAGCCCTTTGAGACATCTTTGTTGTTATACTGGGCTGTATAAATAAAATTGAATTGAAAGGGTTCAAAATTAAGATTTTTACCACTAATGCTAACAAACCTTACAGCTGCAGTACTGCCAGTAGTTTTGGCTTACAGCAGATAAAATGATAACAGCATCAATCCGTTCAGCCACTTTACATATCAGCTCTGGACTTTTCTCAGCCTACTGCACTATGGAAGCCTGGTTGTGCACTGTACAAGGGTGTGTACGTGTGTGCCTCCCTACTGTGTGTACAGGAAGCTACGCTTCTGAGACAAAACAGAAACACGGGAGGGGGGCTAACGACCTTCCATGAATCTGTCAGACGTTTCTAAAATGTGAGATGGTACACGCCTTCATACAGACGCAGAACTTTGTCAGATTTTACAGTAGAGTTGGTTTCACTGGGTTTTTTCTTTTACCTAGGCCACTCTGTCTCCTCATCTGGACCTGACTGTAGTGTTACCAGCACTGTGGGCTTCCATCTATCATGCTAAATACTAACAACGTACATAGAAAACACTTTGTGATTTACACAGTGAAGTACAACTCAGCCGCAAGGTTGCATTATATTGAGACGTTGATCAAAGCATGTGGTGCATGCTTCATTTGTTCAATGTTTTCAGCCTTGATTTCCATAATAGCTGCACGTTTACACACAAAGACTAGTCTTGATTAAAGCGAGTCATTACACAAGGAGAAAGATCCCTCGCTTTCATGTATGTGTCTGTATATTTGCGTATGAGAGGGAATGTGTATGTGTGATATTAGAACAAATAGATTATACATCATTTGTGTGAATGCTTCTTTTTGCACCCCAGCATCTGGTTAAAAGTTCAGATGCCTGGGTTTGTTCATCCAGTACAGTCACAACGGTATTTATAGTCCAGCCTGACTCTTCATCATTCCTGTTTTTGAGTTTCTTTGCGTGTTTCATAACTTCTTTCTGTAAGTTACAGTAAAACATAAGCTTGAGCACGCTGGGAGTACAGGGAAGAACACGTTTTTTCTCAATGCATTCAACATAGTTGACTCATTTCTGCCCAGTCAGAAGGGGATCATAGGCTTCCTCACCAATATTGTAAATATATGAGGCTCCTCAACTGTGTGTGGTTTGCAGCACAGCGACTCGTTGGGGTCCTGCAACTGTTACCTCAAAAATCCCGCTGATGATAAAGCTACTGGATGCATATCAGAGGAACCAGCACATGAAACACAGCCACCTGGACATTTCAGAGCCATCTGCTCTGTGCAAGAACTTCTAAAGTTGTACCTACTTGCAACAGCCTGAGATGCTTTGGAGTGCTCTTGCAAATCAGTGCTAAAAACATTATACGATGCTGCGGTATCATCGGTTCTTTTTACGCTGCAGCTTGATGAGCTGATGGATGCGCCGGAACCTGAAAAGTCTTAGCAAGCAAGTCCGAGGGGTGTGCTCATTTTACACTCTGACCGCCACAGAGTCGGTGGATTAGAGGCAAATGCTAGCCAAGCTGGCAACGTGGTTAACATCTCTCACCTTCTGCATGACACAATAGAAGCTCTGCAGTACTTCCTGCAACAGATTGATGGACTCATGCACCACAGGCCATTCACTCCCAATCAAACGTGTTTGTCTCCATCTTTTCCCCTTATTCATACAACACAGCATGAATGCTGTACCTGATACCTGGTATGTTAAATCTCTTATCTAATATCTCTGATCTGGATGAATACAAGTATATTATATGCATCTATGCAACATCTCTTATCTCCACCTCTCCCTCACACACCGTACCTCTTTTATTCTTCACCTCCTGCATAGACTCTCTCCTCTTTTCTCCCCCTCTCCATGCGCTTCAGAAGGTCCAGAATTCAGCTGCTTACATCATAAGCAAAGTCTCCCCCTTAAACCACATCACACCAATCCTACAGCAGCTGCACTGGCTCCCAGTTACATCAGGAATAGAATTTAAAATCCTCCTGCACAGATTCAAAGCCCTCCACAACCTCACCCCTTCTCATCTGTCACATCTCTAGCATACTGCAACCTCCTTCCGCTCTAGTGCTCAGCTGCTCTGCACCTAAACTCTGGAATTCCTACCACATATCTACTTTCACCCTCTGTTTAGACTCTGACTGAAACTCACCTGTTCCAGATGGCAGAGTCTATGTAATCTGTGTTTTATGCTGGAATTATTCATTCATTACATTTATTTAACTCTATGCTTCTTTTATTGCACAGACCTGAAATCTGCTTATAAATTATTTATTTTAATTTTTAATATATTGATTTTATAATTACCTAAATCCTCATCATCATGTAGTGATTATTTCATACCACTTAATCCAGTTCAGAGTCACGTGGAAGCTGGATCTTATCCCAGCAGCTACGTCCTGGACTGGTCACAGTCCATCACAGGGCCAACACAGAGAGACAAACGAGCCGCACTCCTGCAGGTGTTGTGAGTTTCTTTGCTGCATCACACCTTACACTGGTCAGACTTAATTAGCAGACTTGTGCAGAGTCATACATCCATCCATTTTCTACTGCTTCTCCCTGAATGGGGTCACGGGGGGGCTGGAGCCAATCCCAGCTGACATCAGGTGAGAGGCGGGGTAAATGGACTCATACATATAAATCGCTTTTCCAGTCTTATTGACCACTCAAAGCGCTTTACGCTACATTCACCCATTCACACACTCACACCCTGATAAGCACACCCTCTCCTAGTTGGGGTTCAGTGTCTTGCCCAAGGACACTTCAGCATGTAGTCAGGAGAAGACTGGAATTGAACTCCCAACCTTCCAGTTCTGCTCTTCCACCTGAGCTACAGCTGTACACCCTGGACAGGTCGCCAGTCCACCACAGGGCCACTTGTGCAGAGCTTGACATGAAACTCTAAGTCTGCCCATTGATCTGAGTCAGGTGTGTTGCAGCAGGGAAACTCAGAACACTGCGGCTCTAGGACCGGAGTCACTACCCCTGGTTTAGACTATTTAGAATGACCAGTTCACTGAGCACACAAGTCTTTGGACGGTGGGAGGAAGTCAGATAATTTAGAGAGAAGCTGTATATACACAGGGAGAACATGCAGACAGAACCTTCCCCAGCTGAGACTCAAACCAGCAACCTTCTTGCTGCAAGACCACAGTATTAACTATTGCTCCGCCCTGCAGCAGACTTCAAGGTCACTTTCTGACTAAATCATGATATTGCTGACTGATTGTGCCTCATAACCAAACCTTAAAACCCAACTGATGCAGGTTTTCTGTGAGGCTGATGATTTATCACCTTCCTCCTTTTCTTCTTCATCAGATTCAGCTTCTTCGCTGCATTGCTCCTACTGCAATAAATCAGAGAGCAAGTGTGTTTTTCCTCTTTCAGTTAGGATTTCCTCTTCAATGTCTCTGTGGTAACGGGTGGTCCAAGGGTCAGAGACCCACCTTGAATTCAGATGCATCCGCTGCGTCCACTCGTCTTCCCCGAGCACGCTCTCCAGGATGCTAACTCTAAAACAAGCTTGCCTGTTATTTAGGATGTACCTTGTCCAGCTGCAGGGTCAGTGGGGTTTAAATATTAGAGCAAATGTGTTTTTGTTGATCTTTTTTTAGCTTTATATGTGTCTTTCCTTCCTTTCTATTACATATTTCCAGTCAGATGAATGTCTATTGTGATCACAGGTGGAGTTTTCCAAAAGGATGTGTTTACCAGTCTCGCATTTAGCAAAAGCTGTGAAATGAAACACCAAAGCCAAGACTGAGTTTGCAATTTATTTTTATGACTTTCTGACATTGTATTGTCTTTCCTGTTCAGACCAGTGTCGTAGGAAAAACACGGACAAAGAGGTGGCTGAGTTCATGCCGCTACCCCTAAACACTTGGTGTCCACTTTCTTGCAGCGACCTGGTCCCATTCCCCCCCCAGCTCGTGTGTTTTCACTTCTATAAAGTCACACCCTCTCCTCAAGCACAAACTGAAATTACACCTGTGCAATGGAGAATGTGCCTGTATACATATTACATTTGTCCTTTTGCTATTTCCCTAATACATGGTTTGACGGAAATTAACTCAAATTTCACAGACGTATTGAGATTTGCTGACTCATTCTCGGATGTTTGACAGGAGACGTGGCCCAACATCCCCCCACAATAAGAAAACACTCGACTCAGTAAATGAAAATGACCAAGCACAAACCTGAGAAAAGCCGCAAAATGTTGCCTCTCTGTTCAGATTGTTCTTTATTATTAACAAATATACCGTAGTTAAAAAACAATAAAACTAATTCCTACAAATACGTCATATGTGGATAATTCTTAAAACTATTTATGAGTCATATAATTATAAGGCCTATAATACGATAGGATATAAAACTAATATGATACCTGGGTTTTTTTTCTAGTAAATTCCAAACTAATGCGGCTTTACGCCCTGAAAATCTATTAAAATGACAAATTGATGTGACACCTAAACGTGTGTCCAGAGTTAAACTGTCCAAATGTCATTGCATCAAATATAGGAATAAAACAACTTCTATCCACATCAGATAACACAGGAAAATAAAAGATGTTTCTTTTAAAAAATGTGCCTGTTTTTAAACACATCATACATAAACATGTTTGGACATTTCTGATTATATGAGTTGCAAATTAATCTTTTCAAACAGTTTTCTAAAAGTATTTTTTATCCCTTTAAGGAATCCCCTGCCACAGATATTTACTGTGAAGATCTAAATTCTCTCCAATATAACAGAGCGTGATGGTTCCTGTTGCATTTAAATACGCTCATCAAATTAATTTATTGGAGGAACTAACAATATTTAGTTTCTTCCAGCTCATTAATGTTGTAGAAGGTTGAAATGAGGCCTGCGATCCTGACCCAGGTTATAGCAATTCCAAACAACGAGGGAGGCATTAAACCATTTAACCTGATAAAACCAAACCAATGAATGCAAAGGGAAGGGAGAGCAAAGTGATGGGTACCACTGCTGGAGCTCATCCAGGCCTGATGACTTTGACTTTGCTTGCATTCCCATATTAGTTCAATTTGTGATGTTTGAGAGTCTGAGAGATTCAATTTGATCATGTCTTTGATCAGAGCATTCAGGGTGAACCGGAAATGTAAACCGGAAGCCATTTCTTTCTGATAGCAGCTTTCTGGGTTAGCTGTTAATGCATTTAACGTTATGATGCCATCTTATTACTTTTTTTTTGTTTTTACTTTTTAGCCAGTGATACTGGGTATTATTTCCAGTTTAAAAGCTCTAATGGCAAGATGATCCATTTCTACCTAAGAATCTGGACATTGATCCAGTTCAGATGTAATCACTTGTTCCTTATTTTGTTTATGACGGAAATCCACAGGCAGACAGATGAACCAATGTTGCCAAAAACACGGCCACTGCCATGGCAGAGGTAACAAAGCGTACATTCATTATTAGTGGATAAGATAGGAAAAAACATAAAAAATATATGTTGTGCTATGGGTGAACTTGTCCCTTTCATGGTGATACATGAGAAGCAGAAACTGGGGTTTGTTGCTTGCAGTGTTTAAAAAAGGCTGAAGTTATATCATTGTGTTTAAATCCCTGCTTTATTAGAGCATCAGCTGTGAGATGAAGATGAAAATGTTTATTAAGTGATCGTCTGTTAGCTAATTTTAAACCTTCATTGCATGCTCCCCTCCCCATATCCTTCCATCCCAGTCTTTCCATAAAGGACACACAAGAAAAGGGAAATACCTGTAAAAATTCAAACCTTTTTAAGTAAGTTGGAGTTGACCGGCACAAAATCCTGTCTGAGAATCAGCAGCACGCAGGTCTTATCTAAATCAAGACCAGTCGCATTGTTAAGGGGCTGACCTTCACATTAAATTAACGAGCAGCTCCTGTCTTACACATAAATGCACAGTCACGCATACATCATCCCCAAGAGGAACACTGGAAACACATATTCCACTAACTTTAGAGTGGACAGTGTGACTGGATAGTTCTTGGGGGAGGGTGTGCATGTGTGTGGGGTTGTTTTTACAGGAACCACATGTGTCAGGGATGAATGGTGACTGCAGAGTATCTGCCTCCAGTTCCTCATCGGTGCCTTAACTTTCCCTGATAAAGTCCTGCTTGTTTTTCCCAGGAAGCTCAGGGAATCCAGGCATTTTTCCTTTTTTTTCTCTCCAGCAAGCGAGCTGAGTTGTTTGAGTCAAGCTGTGCCTCTTGCCCTCCTTCATGTAAGTTCTCAATAACTCATAAATACTTTCATGGGACCCCATAAGCCATGCATTACAAGTAGACTTTGCAAAACAATGTAAGCATTTGTATGAAAAGCCACTCGTTCTCTCTTTACAGAGTTTGTTCATGTTTTATGTGATGCTGATTAAAAAGAAAAAATTAGCGCACATCGTGGTATTCATTAAATTTCATTAAAACATGAAAAGAAAACCCATTTTAATGAGAACATTGTGTATAACGGTGCATTCTGCAGCTTACTTTGATTTGATTTCTTTTGTTTTAATCCAAACTTCCAGCTTTTGGGTTGTTTTTAAATGCAGGCAGTTATCATCAAAAATATATATATGCATTTAGGCAATAAGGGAGATCTCACACTGTTTTCACCCCCTGCCTTGTAGTTTATACTGAGACTGAGCAGAACATGTAAACATAAACCTGCATATTGATGTCATTTCAACCATCTGCTCAGCTGAAATCAATCTTTTGTTGATCTGGACGTAGACTTGTTTTTTTTCCTTCACTGTGTTACTAGATAGCGCTCCTGTGTTTATCAGGAAGGAGGGCTTATAGCCAGCCCTCCAACCATATCATCCGTATCACTCCGTACCCTGCAGGCCTTCCTTCGCAGGCCGACCTTCCCTCGGGGGGGTGGGCTTGCTGCTAGGCACTGGCTGGCTACTGTTGGTGGATACGGTATCTATGGATGGCAAGCCCTGGAAAAACATGTTCAAGTAAGACAGATGGGAAGAGGATGATCGGATAGAGAAAAAAAGAAAAGGCAATGCACAGGAATGAGAAAAGATGGAAGAGAGAAAAGAGGAAAAATCACAGGAGGGGGAGAGAAAAGAAGGAGGCTCCTTTAGGGGAAGATAAAGTTCACCCTTTTTTCCCTCTTTGTTTTCGATGGGCCAGTTGGTGTTTTTTCTTCCCTTTCCTTCTTTTTTTTGACACAGGCAGTCATGACTGGATCACCCGAGTGAAACCACCTGGTGCGTCGCCCTTCCTTTCCACCCCTTTCCTCCCGTATGTGCACTCAGTGACCATCTTTATCCCTGGCTGTTGGCCAGATCACCTTAGCAACCCCACCCCGTCAGTATGGGAGAGGACATATGTTTTTCTATGTTTTAATATCTCTTTATTTGCTGCTAACACTGTGCTTTTTCATCATGTGTGTGCCCGTGTGCATGTAGTATGTGTGTGAGTTTAACCCCCCTCTGTTCCATATATTCTGAGTATTCTACTTCTCAGTACAGTGCGGGAGGATACAGAAAATGTGCAGCTTGCTTTAAGAGGAACTTTAAGAGTCACACAACATGCAGCTGGTTTTTATTACTTCCCCTTTGGTTCATTGAAGCATAATTACATTCTGACTTCATCCCAACCTTAGCATGACCTCTGCTCTCCCGTCAGACACACTGGCAACCGCACACACACACACAAACAAACACACATAGGCACATCCACGGCTGCACACGTAAACTTAGGATACATACTCACACATCACTTGAAAGCAAGCCTGCTCAGTTACACACAAGTATGCACACATTTTGTGCACATGCACACAGAAAATCCCACCTACAAACAGGCAGACAGACATGTAGCCTCAGTCTGAGCTGAGATCATACTGGACCAATATAATAGTGTAAGTGAGCCCAAACACAAATTGGGCTCCTGCTGGAAAACTCTGCTCCATGCGAATTCTTGTTAGTGTGTGTTTTTGTGTGTGTCTTTGAGGATTGCCGGATGGAAATGAACCCCACCGACCCTGTTCCTCCCTCCCTCTGGTTTTCCTGTCCTCTGCTGCTCTAATTGGAAACGGTTGCTAATCAATTATGACTTTTACTGTCACTTTTCCATCGTCCTCCTCCTCTTATGTGCCTCAGCACTGTTTTTCTCAAAGATGAAACCACTTTCTCTTTTCCTCATGAAGTGGGGGTGTTATAGCTTTTCCAGCCTGTTGTTTTTCCCGTTCTCTGATCAAACAAACAGGATTTTCTCCACAACAAAACAGCTGCGCTGTGTCTTCATCAATCAGCCTCACTCCTGCAACCTGGTCAAGGTGAAAACATCTAAATGAAACAATCGTTTTAAGGAGCTGCGTATTTATTTTGGTCACAGAACAGGCAGCTTAAGATGGTGTTGGTTCCTATTGTGCTGTGAACAAATTGAATGGGGACATAGGTTCTATCTGGGTTGTTTATGGGGTGATTCTGGACTGGGTGGGCTTGTTAAACATCATTAGGGCCCCCTGACGTCACCGGCCTAATGTTTGGGAAACACAAAATGTCCTTCTGATGTGCCGATGCCATGCTCCTCAACTAACAGCAAATATTTACCAATACAAAAGCCACACTGCTGGCAAGACTAAGACAATATAGAGCCAAGTAATCTGCTTGATTACTGTTGGTTTTATTCCACGACAGCAATTATAAAGATGCCCCTTCGACATTCAGTTTGAAAAAAAGACACTGCCATGACACATCAACGGCATGACGTACATGCACGGGTTCATAGAAAATGAAATAATTTCGCCTTAATCCATCAATGTCATGCGATTAGTGAATTCACTGGCACCAAAAAGAGGCTAGAGTCAGAGAAACACATACTACTCTGCTGAGGCATCCTTCAGTTTCAAGTTTAAGTGAAATCATATCACTATGTTATGTTATGTGATTATTATCATGCATAGCGGAGACATTGGGGTGCCCTCCCAACGTACCACGATCCAAAGCCTCCATCAAGGTTTCCTTTTATTTAGAAGTGAGGTCATTTTCTTATGAGAGCACAATTCTAACTTTAAACCTGGTTTGGTCCGCTGTGTCCCACTCCACCCTTCAACCACACCAGGAATATGCCTCACTCGCCTCGTCTTAGAACACTTACAGTAGTATGTGTGAAAGTGTGTCTGTTTTTGGGATTGCACGTTCTGCTTAGAAAAGAGTAAGTGTGGGAGATTAAAATAGAGTGTGAGACGATCACATTCTCAGAATAAAACAGGGCTCAGATTGTAAGAGGGGAACCCCTCAGTGAGTAATGTCAGACAGATTTTTACACAGGATTGGGCTGTAAGGTCAACGCTTTGGTCATGGAGCACAGCTCAACACATTTCAGACTCAGAGTTTCTTCTGCCCTCTTCATGATTCTTCCATTGCATCAGAAACAGCTGAAAATAAACCATATGTTGGCTTTAATGTGAGTGTTTTTGTCAGGTCTGTTGGCAGGATTATGAGGATTTATATTTATGATGTTCCTCTGCTCGTGAATCCACTTCACACTGTGTCGGTTTTCACCGCACGCATTTCCAAATTTAGACACCCGCTACGGTTGGCTGATCATTTTTGATGGTGCTTTGTTCCTGATGGTGTGTTACTATCAGAGTGAACGAAGCCTACTTTAGGCTGGAAAATGCATCTGTAAGTATGTATTTTTGGTCCTCTACTTATTTTATACCTCCACTTCTCTTAATTCCTATGAAAGATTAACAGTGTATTTAACTTTTAACACACTACTGATGCATTTTGGTGAATCTGTGAATCATCTGAGGTTGCATTAAGCTAATTTTCTAATCAACCATTAATTATATCAGTGAGACATCCCATAGCATCTTAGGCTGACCTGCTGAGCAGCGGGGTCACAGCAAAATGTTAGGTTGTCTTGGTGCAAACAGTATTAAATAAATGTCTGTAAAATGCATAGGCATGAATAAAATAATGGTTTCTTAAATCAGAAAATGTGTTTTCATGAATCTTGCAGGTCTTTAAAATAATTCTGTTTTCTGGAGTCTTGCAGTTTTTCAGAAGGAACTGGACCAATGAAAACTGGCAGGATTGCTGTTTTATAACACACGAGAAGCTAACTTCAGCATCTTCATCCACACGCGCGACCATGCTCAATAAGATCAGGCTGATTTGAATATTTTGTTTTTTAATGTTATGACATGTTCTTTCTGACTTCATGATCACAAGTTCACAATGATTCTTCACACCAATGCTCCGAAGATGGCACGTAAAGGCGTGTATGTGAGCACATTCCCAGCAAGCAGACCCGTGTTGGAAAATAGTGTAACAGAAAATAACAAGGCTTTACACATTTCCCTCCACTGTGCTGACTTTCTATTTTATTTATTCATCAGTGTTTCTGCTCTAATGTAATAATCTGTGATGCAGCGTAGATTCAGGCTGCAGCTGGATGAAACCAAACAAGCAACTGTTTCTAGTTATGCTGCTAAGCTTTGCTATACAAGCTAGCTAGGTGAGTCTGACAAGACAGTGAACAAACCAGCCCCAAAACTCAAAGATAACCACATCGTTTTACATCCTTATTCATGTTTGCAATACAATCATGAAGCTCTCCAGCAGTAAGGCAGAAATGCAGCAACCAGAAGGAGACTGGTTTCATCCCCTCTCAAAGCTTTGAATCTTTAATTGCTGCAAATAGCATGCTTGTCATTTCTGCTCATATTGATGCGTATTTGTTATTTGGGGAAAGAGAAACACTATGAAGAACTTTACAGCAGTTATTTTGACCCTTTGAGGCATGACCTCCAAGGTGTTTGCCATAAAACAGATCATCTAAATACTCCTGTTATTTGCAACTGGATGGAGAAATGTTTAAGAAATTTAATTTACTTTTACACACAGATATGTGCCTTCTCTCTGTATGTGAGCGTGTGCACAAATGTATAAATGACCTGTGCAGCTAATTGGAAAAAGGCATCACATCATCCTTTATGAAAGCATGATCTAAACTGTAACCTCTCAGGTGTTTCCTCTGCTGCAGAAGTTGCCGTAAAACAAAATTATTCCCCGGCATATGTTCTGCGGGTTAAGTTCTGCTGGATACGCATCCAGTATGACCCAAGATGCACAATAGCCTTTTCTGTTATCCTTCCCTGGATCCATTTTCTCAGTATTTCCAATCACCCTCTACTGTCAGTGTAAACGTGTTACAAACTGAGTGAGTCCACAGATTCATGGGTGTGTGTCCTGTTGTCTGCAGGTCCAGGGGCCTTGAAGGGAGCTCTGCAGTTCAATCCAGATGAATGGAGGCATTATGTAAGTGCTTACAACATCAAGAAATTATGTAAATGGATCCGTTGCTACACAACAATGTGCCTCCTGTCAAAACATAAACAACCTTGTACGAATGGCTATACAGTAAAAATGTCTAAATCTGATTAAATACATGACAGAGGTAGTAAATGTTATATGTACACACATGAGGGAAGTATGCATTAGTTTACAAAGGCTCCTCTCAAATTTATGAATCTTGATAGTTTGCTCCCATAAGTGCTGAGTTTCATTTAAATGAGCTTTTTGGCCAGCACCCTGACTTCCACAGCACACTAAGAATGATGTGTTATGAAGATTTTTAAAGAGCTGAAGTAGTTCAGAAGTGCCTGCTAGTATCCAGTCTGCTTAGTTCATGCTTAATGTTGAAGGTGATGTGGGGAGGTCCAGCTGTGAGCCATCATCGAACACAGCACTGTCCGTCCTCTTACACCCTTAATGCGTCACTGGCTGTTTGAACTCTCCTGCCTGTTTTTATTTGGTTAAGCATCTAAATCATCAGGGGTCAAGTAAACAGCTCTAGTGGAGGTAAACAGCCTGAGGGATAGGCTTCCCTCTGGGGCCCTCAGCAGCTGAATTTCACACACTTGCACAATCACATGGATGCAAACACATACTTGAATTTAGGTGAAGACAAAGCACCTCGCGATTACATTGCACTCGCCATTGTGAGTTCAGCTCCAGGCTTCAGCCACTGATCTGCGTTCGGGCAATATTGGCTGTTGTTGTCAGTGGGATGATGTTTTCAAGGATTCATGATGAACTCTGCTTCTCATCACTCTCTCTCTGTCTCTCACACAGACACACACAACCTCCTCCTTACTCAATCTGGGTAAGCAAGAGAGAAAGAGGGGCAGAGTTAGAGAGAGGATCAAAGCCAGCGAGTGGGATGAATTCTTCGAAATGAATAGTGCTCTGGGATATTGCTTTAACCTTTGTCCAAAGCACCGTGCTCAGGGACCTCCCTGTTTGTTTTAACGGCTCAGAGTTAGCGAGCATCCTTCCAGGCACAGAAGAAATCCAAGCCAACGAGACATTTTCACTTCATTTCAGCGGGTAGTTCGTGTCCTGCTCATCTACAAGTTGTTCTGTCTGCTTCTTCCACTACTAAAAACACAATATAACACCAATGCATTACTGTGGTCAGCAGCATGTTTTGGCATTAAGTCATCATCAAGCGGTCTGATCATTTTTCCAGTCAGATGCACAGAAGAGTTTGATTGCAGCGGTAGATCAAGAGTCTCTTTATGCTGTTTTTAACCACAAGTGCATTCAGATTTATTTGTTTTGGGACTAAGCACTTCACAAGAAGAGCAGGCAATCATAATCTCTTTGCCACGCCCTGTTTCAATCAATGAATCAGATGCCAGATGATTTGGCTTTAAACACTGCTCTCATTTTGGTGAACAGAGGGGCCAGAGTACTGCATTAAAGTACAGGTGACCCCTCATTTTCTGTCATCACTATCTGTGTCATCACTTTTCCCTCTCATCTCTTAATGAACCAGCCGAATGATGTTTTGCACACCACACACACACATTATGGACAAAAAGGAGTAAAGCACCTTTGTCATCTGGGTGGTGAAAAGCTGCGAGACTGTGTGTGGTACGCATATTGAACGTTAATATGTTTTTAATGATTCACTGAATGGGAGTTTGCAATATTTCAGCTGCCTTGAAGGATTGTCTTTTTGCATGCCGTGCTAATCATGAAACATTTCCCCACATGTGTGGCTTTCGCTGATTTCTCTCTCAAATAACTTTCATGTTTCATGTCACAGACAGCAGCTGACCCCTTTGAGGTAAAATAATGGAGGTGGGGGAAAAGATTGTAGGGCCTGAAGATGCTAGAAGGAGTGAGTGATGAAAATAACAATCAGTAAAATTCAACTCTCTCTTTGTGGCTGGCTAAATTGGTTTCTCTAACTCCAGTGTCCCACTTGAAATGCTGTGGGGCATATTGAAACCTTTAGTTCTTTTCTTTTTTTTAAAACTAATAATCAACCCCTCTCTTCTGGGCCTCCCTCCATCTCTCCCACCACCAGTGCTCCTGCTCACCCACAGCTGCACTGCAGCACTCTCACATGGAGAAATGGGAAGAGAGAGTATCCAAAACAAAGAGTGGATGGAGGTATGTGGATGCCCTGATATAAGCCTGAAATTATTCAGATAAAATGCGGTTCTTATATTTGGTTTTATTATGATCATTCAGCGTGGTCCTGAAGGTGACAGACAATGCAAACACGCTGCGATGAAGACACTGAGCCGTGTTACCTATTTGTTCATATGAAGTTTGCTCTAAAAACCCTTAAAAACCTTTTTACAAAGGTTGCGACATTCATGAAACTCTATGTTTCCTGATTTAACTCTTGATAAGAACAAATCTTACACTCAGAAATACCCATCAGAATGTGTTAGCGCTGACATGTTTGAATCAAATCATCTACCCATCCATTTTCTAACGCTTGATCCCAGAGCAGGGTCGTGCGGGGGGGGGGGGGGGGGGGGGGGGGGGGAAGACCCAA
>JBAMHV010000010.1:24640912-24658136 GCA_037177535.1 Pseudomugil gertrudae
AGATTTATTGGGTAAAAATATAATATGGCTGTTCCTAAATCATATACACATTAAATGACATGTACACAAAAACATATGAAATTACTTTGCTGTAGCTCTTTAAAATATTTGTTGGCTTCTTAACACCTCTAATTCCATTGGAACAAACTTATACTTTCGCTTGTGGTTATGTGAAGTCGCCATGACACACTCTAAATCCTCATTTAAATAGGCGTGTCTCCGACACTTTGCACCCGCTGTTATTAGCGTCAGCAATCTTAGTAAATCAAGTTCTAACCACGATCCCGCCCAACACGCTTAATTCTAGACTCCACACGCTAATTAGTACACGCAAATTGAGATCTTAGTAGATTTGACCCCAAGTGTATTGCCAACTAATCAATTTACTTGATTTTAATTCTGTCAGGTCTGACAAAGGTTTAAATTGGAATGTCTCGCTATTAAGTTTTACCAATCACTCATTCATGACACAATGACTGTAGTCAAACTTTCTCCTAAGAAAACAGCCTTCTTTATCTTGAGATAATGAGAAAATTAATTAGTTTTAGTAGTTGAACATGAGCGCTGTCAGCTCCAGTAGAGATACATCTACATATATCTCTAAGTTTATATACCAACAATGGAACTGGGAAGCACAAGTGGAAATGGTCTGGTGACAGTGTAGGGGGCTACCTTCTAAAACTAGCATCACATCGAACGGTTTCGAGTCGTGTCTTGCACCAAAATGTGGAGGAACAGTATCGGTGCTGTGAATCAGTTGAGAAAATGAGATTTAAAAAGTGGTGTCTCAAATCATTTCTTTCATAGTTGCTGATTTTAAAAGACTGAAATCTCATCTCATTCGGTGGTGATTTGATAAGGCACATTTGACTTTTGGCCACGCATACATCAGCCTACATGTCACGTGCTAAATTTTGGAGAGCAGACACATATACAACTGACATGTATGCAACTGTTGGCAGGTCTTGAAACCATAATGTCAAAATCTCCCAGTTTGCTGATATGTAGTGTGCTAGCTTGGCTCTGTTTCTAGAGTAAAAACAGGTTTTATGTTCACTGTCTGCTCAAACTTGGTTGCTGTGTCAGAGGAGTAATCCCACTTGCACTCACCTAAACACAGACGAGTTTGAGTTCCCCTCCAGAGCACGCACATTGTTGGCAGGTGGGATAGTTGAGAAGGAAGGACAGATGTACTCTGGCCCCATCTCCAGTCTTCTTCAATATTTCATAAGGAACCTTTCTCCTGTCCCCTGGTGCCTTGCGGCCTTCCACTGCGTGCAGCATCAATTCTTTATTCCTCCACTGCAAACAGCTGTCATTCGTTTTTCGACAGGAAATAAAGGAAGTTATGAAAACCCCTTTTCATACTTTTACTAAACTATTTGCCGTGATCATTCATTTCCTCTGGGCTTCAAGCAGCTTTATGCTTTGTTACGCCTTGGAAGTCAAACAAAGTGGCCAGATTTATGTTTCCTTTGTAGAAAACAGACATTTTTTTCATTGCACCATACAAGCAGAATTCATACAAGTTCATGGATGGAACTTACAGTAGCTGTACACACACTGAAGAATTACAGGGATGTGTATGGATGAGGAAATGCCACAAAGGCCACATTTACAAAGAAATGCAGGCAACACTGTTCAACCAGTATTTTATATACATGTGAACAAGCGCTTCAATTTGAAGAGAAGCCATATTTAAAGAACCAGGATCTGTTTAGCACTGACCTGATTCTGCTAATGAAGCAACAATAAGTCAATAGCAGCAGCACAAGTGGGTTGGGTCACTGTGGGCCACCTGCTCCAACCCACCTGCTGCACCCAACCTGCTGTAACTCACCTGCTCCAACTCACCTGCTGTAACTCACCTGCTCCAACCCACCTGATGTAACTCACTTGCTCCAACCCACCTGCTGCACCTCACCTGCTCCAACCCACCTGCTGTAACTCACCTTCTCCAACCCACCTGCTGTAACTCACCTGCTGTACCTCACCTGCTCCAATCCACCTGCTGCACCCAACCTGCTGTAACTCACCTGCTCCAACCCACCTGCTGCACCCAACCTGCTGTAACTCACCTGCTCCAACCCAACCTGCTGTAACTCACCTGCTCCAACCCACCTGCTGCACCCAACCTGCTGTAACTCACCTGCTCCAACCCAACCTGCTGTAACTCACCTGCTCCAACCCACCTGCTGTACCTCACCTGCTCCAACCCACCTGTTGTAACTCACCTGCTCCAATCCACCTGCAGTAACTCACCTGCTCCAACCCACCTGCTGCACCCAAACTGCTGTAACTCACCTGCTCCAACCCACCTGCTGTAACTCACCTGCTCCAATCCACCTGCTGTAACTCACCTGCTCCAACCCACCTGATTTAACTCACCTGCTCCAACCCACCTGATGTACCTCACCTGCTCCAACCTGCCTGCTGTAACTCACCTGCTCCAACCCACCTGCTGTAACTCACCTGCTCCAATCCACCTGCAGTAACTCACCTGCTCCAACCCACCTGCTGCACCCAAACTGCTGTAACTCACCTGCTCCAACCCACCTGCTGTACCTCACCTGCTGCAACCCACCTGCTGTAACTCACCTGCTCCAATCCACCTGCTGTAACTCACCTGCTCCAACCCACCTGCTGCACCCAAACTGCTGTAACTCACCTGATCCAACCCACCTGCTGTACCTCACCTGCTCCAACCCACCTGCTGTAACTCACCTGCTCCAACCCACCTGCTGTACCTCACCTGCTCCAACCCACCTGCTGTAACCCACCTGCTCCAACCCACCTGCTGTACCTCACCTGCTCCAACCCACCTGCTGTAACTCACCTGCTCCAACCCACTTGCTGCACCCAACCTTCTCCAACCCACCTGATGTAACTCACCTGCTCCAACCCACCTGCTGTACCTTACCTGCTCCAACCCACCTGATGTACCTCATCTGCTCCAACCCACCTGCTGTAACTCACCTGCTCCAACCCACTTGCTGCACCCAACCTTCTCCAACCCACCTGATGTAACTCACCTGCTCCAACCCACCTGCTGTAACTCACCTGCTCCAACCCACCTGATGTACCTAATCTGCTCCAACCCACCTGATTTAACTCACCTGCTCCAACCCACCTGCTGTACCCAACCTGCTCCAACCTAATGTAACAGCTGGGCTAAAAACATTAGCAACATGAAACAAGTTCTAGGTACATCCTGCTGCATCCATGAATTTCTATGTTTTTTTTTATGTTTTATGGGTCAGATACAAGTTACGACATGTCCGGCTGCATGTTTTGTGTTGACATTATTGACTGAGTTAACTGGGTTTGTTTACAAATTCTGCCGCTGCTTGTGTGAGGAAACAGCTGATGTGCGTGCTCCCTATGACTGCTTCTGGGAATTGACCAATCAGAGCCGCTGCATTCTCTTTCTGCTTATTCAATGTTACATAAATAAATAAAGGGGTTTGGGGAAAATGCGATATTACTTTATGCCCTTGTGGACACATAAAAACCATTTTGCCTGAAATGTGCTTAATGGAGCCAGTTTAAGCAGCAACAGAAAACTAGAAGAACTACTGGAAAACTCAGTGAGCTGAAATATTATATTATAAAAAATAATTCTGTCCCCCCACTTTTGAAATCAAATCTACGTCCTTACTCGTGACAGACAGCAGTTGTTTACATTCTTGTTGGCTTCTTATTGATGTGGGCTGTCCATGTGGTGTCAGAGAGTATTAGCTTCCAACACAAAAACAGGGGCTGTTATGAGTCCATGACCATGCGGTGGAAGTCAGCGGAGGAGAGGAGCGGCTGGATAGTCCATTCGAAGAGCACATAACGTGAGATTTTTTTCCCCGATTGATGGAAAGTTTTTGATGGATAAAAATTTTACGAAATTACGCATATTTGACGCATTTACGCGTGATAAAAATCTCACACATTTGCGTGACACAAATATAAGGGTTTGGGGAAAATGTGATATTAATTTATATCCTTGTGAACCCATAAGAACCATTCAGCCTGAAATGTGCATAACGAAGCCAGTTTAAGCTTAGAAATAGCAACAGAAAACTAAAAGGACTACTAGAGAACAGAGTGAGCTGAAAGATTATTTTATGAAGAATAATTCTGTCCCCTCCACTTTTGAAATCAAATCTATGCTCTTGGATTCAGGTGTCTAAAAGTTACAGGACGGTAGATCTAGAAGACCAGGTTTTGGCACCCCTGAAAAAAAAAGGAATCCACTTTTTGGATGCTTAAATGTAAATATTGTTGGGTAAGACACGAAGGCTAAGGGAATCTGATTTTGTTTATCAAACCATCAACAGAAACTGTCAGGTTTTTCCTTTTCACAAGACAAAAACACAGCAAGCAACTTTTCCTTTTCACGTCTATGTCTCCATCTAGCCTTATCCTTTAATCTGGTCCTCACAGCACATTCAAGTTGGTTATAAAAGCCCACCCAGTATGTAGCCATAATTGTTTCCAGCAATGAGAAAAGCTCAGAAAATATATATAGATGTCATCATATTCTAATCAGCATAATTCTTAAATCAGATTGGCATTGTGCTGTGGGAGTCCTTTTCATCAGCTTGCTTGTCCTCCCTATTTTATGTGTTTGTTTATAGTTTATTTAAATGCAGCCAAATTCCCAGTAAAACTCTCACTCTCATTCTTATTTAAACTTTTATTCACCCACGTTTAGCTTCGAAGCACTGTGAGCTCATTGATTTATAACTAAAATACTCCCATTGAACTTCATGACTCTGTTAATTAATAAAATTATCTGCAAATGTTTTGATATTTACCAATGTGACATCCATAAAGCTGCACAGGTACACTTTACTGACTTCCATTTCTATTTGGCTTGTAGGTTGTTTTATTTTAGGAAGATAAAGTCTATGTTGTAATCCCAACTATATTTATGTTAGTGAAAACACCTGTTCTGAATGTGCAGGTAGATCCAAAAATATGGGTGGACTTTTATTTTATGGCACCTGGATTGTACATCTCTGCCTGGCACACTCTGAATTACTAAATTTCCTTCTGGGATTAATAAAATATTTTTCTTTATTTTCAGTTCAATTCATTCAATCCATTTCATCTAGATGAAACATTAAGGGAACAATTTCTTGACCTATCTATAATTTTGAGTAAAAAACTTCTTCTGAAATATTAATGCTGTTTTTTTTTAAATGAATACTTTAATGTTTGGTCATTTTTTCCCATTATTTTTATATTTTATGATTGAGAGGTATGAATGGCAGGAAATAATAGGGAAATAACATACTCACTTGATGATCACCTCTGAAATCTAATGGATTGTCTAATGGCCAAGGCATTCCCTCTTAATTTATAATTATTTATCTTTTTAATATTTAAATATAAATATTTAAAAATGATAAAAGACAATCAGTTTAGTCAATTTTACATAATCTGGCTGAAGACATACAGACAATAATAACAGGCATTGATCTTTCTTCTTAGGCACGGTGTGAACTGTCGCAGTGTAATTTGTGTATTGACTTTGGAAGGGTGTTGGTGTAGATATTCAGTCATCCAGGTAATTCAAATGGTTTAAAAACCATTTAAACATATTTCCTGTATCACCCGATCCAGCATCTATGATGCAGTATTGACTCTCATTTTGGATACTGCAGTAAACCTGTTTCCTCAGCATGGTAAACCAATCACACTATAGATTTAAGGGACCCAAAAAATGGTCACAACAATGGTGAACTACTCTTCAGCAAGCAGCTTTTGGGCCATTTATGTGCTGCAGACTTGCTACCATCAAATCAGAAGTAAAGAAGCCTTTTAGATGACAGGTAAAATGTCTTCAAGAATGAAGAACAGAAGTTAATTTGCCTTAATTCAAGCTTTGTGACCCTTGACAAGCCTTTCTTTATTTTCGATTGCCACAGTGTTTGAGGGCAACAGCCAGTCAACTTGTGATAAAAGCCCCGTCAGGCTTCAATATTTTCAGACTCATTAAAAAACAACAGATAAGAAAAATAAAACACCCTCAATCAATTGGGGCAAACCCAACAAACGTAATTGTTGGTAATTACTCATCAACATCCCCTACCAGCTTGAACATGCAAATGCACGAAGTGAGAGGACAGAATCAGTGGCAGAAAAACAATGCAGATAAAGCCCACAGGCATAGATTATGTATTTGTTTGGGTCATTAGGAATTCATAGTGATCCAGTGAGCCGAAGCATTATAGCAGCAACAAAGCCAAGACCCTTCCTTGTTGGGTTAGCTGTGGGTGTATGTGCAGAGCCAATTGGCCCACACTGATATTCCCCAATTCCTAGAAACCATTGTTCACTGACCCTCAGATAACACATAGGAGGCAGAGTGAGGGCAAGTTTTGGCTGTTTGTCCTAGGAAATTCAGTTCATAGCAACAAAAAAAACAAGCTTGGAAATGTTAAGCCCTTGTAAGGGCTCAGTTGGTCTTTGGTATTTGGCATTTTGTGGTGGTGAGTAGATATTAAAGGTTTTCATGGCCTTTGTCATTTTTGTTCATTTTGTTAAAAAGCTTCTCATATGAAGATCACTGAAACACTCAGTTAGACAAGGCCCATTGGCTCTGTTGCCAAATCCTCGAAAGAGCAGAGAAATTAAACAGCCAAGACAAGTGGGCGGTTGGAGAGTAAACACAGTGTTTTTCAACCCCTACTGCATGTTGTTTAAGCTGATAAACAAATTCCCTGCAGCTGCACCATCTTATAAACATATGAACTATTGTTTTCGTCACTTTTGTTATTGACAGGGAAGGAGGTTTTTCTTGTTCCATAAAAGCTTTATTTGAAAGTACAGGGCTTAAATTATGGTGTGAAAACTGAGTACAAAGAGGGAGCCGGACTGACGGAAACCTAACACTTCCAACTCAGCAGTAGTAGTTTGACAAAAGAGGTCAGTGCAGAGTCAGATAAAGTTTATTTATGTTTTTCTATAACTCTCTTTCATTGATGTCCACAGCACCCAGATAGTATCCCCACTTTGCTTATTTACTCAGAGTCCTCCCTCTGAACCGCTCTCATTCAGCACTTAATGTCCATAACGCCTTGGGTAATTGCTGTTTTCCCCTGCCCCTGAGATCTTGCCACTTCACAAGACTAAGCTCCTCTGTCCTCTTGTTTATTTTCAAAGGCCTCAACCAGGGCAAATACCCTCAGGTCAACTTCAACAGGCTAGCAGCCTTGTGTGTGCTTCAAAAGTGCCCTGAAAATCTGTTGAGCAGACATAAATGTGTAGCCATTGCATGAAGAAGTGGGAGGACTATGGATCGGTGTGAGACAGAGAAGAATCCTGATGGTGGGACTGATGGTCTTGCCCAGAGAGTGGCTTACAGCGGGGATCTCTGAGCTTCGGTCAGCTCTTCTGGGCTTCAAAGGCTGGGAGGAGAGGTTCTGTGAAATCATACAATAACAGTTAATATAACCACCCTTTCAAAACACAACTGGATTGAACTGGATATGTGGGAACGAGACAAGAGGAAGGGATGGAGTTTCACTGCTGATACAAGGAATGATAACATAAAGCTGGGGTTTGTGGGAACATACATTAAACGTACAAGCATTTTTTATTGCAAATTAAAAGGATTTAAAGAAAGCCTTTTTCTTTAAGTGGAGCACATATAACCCAATCACCTCAGCAGATACTGTAATCTTTTTATTATTATCTAAGTTTTTCTTCCAATTTAGAGGTTGCATCCACTGAATGGCTTTCTATATGTGTCATCAGCTGCTCCTGCTTTAGTCTGCTTTGATAAAGGCAGTGAAAAATGTGTTCATCACTTCATAAATACACAATAAGTTGACCAACTGCTCAGTACTGACAAAGTCCTCTTAGCCACGATGCAGAAAAAGAAGATATGAACAACAAGACAACAGATACTTTGGACCCTGTTGATTGTCAGGTAGTGTCGTTGTGGATCGAGTCTGCTTTGCAGAGGTTTATCAGATCCCATCGGATGAACATCTTGTTCTTTGAGCCATTCCTAAGTGGCTTTTGCAGGACCCATGCTGCCCCCACTCAGGGAGGCTTCAAGACAATGTTGCCAAATATATGGCAAAGGTCTGGTCAGAAAAAATGTTTAGGAAGGTATCAAGTGTCAACGTAACATCCGTGAGAAGATCAGGATCCAGATTTTCACAGCCGATCACTGAGGCTGGGGGTTGAGCGACTCCTGAGCAGTGTTTTACGTGCAGTAAACAGTGTGCTTTCAGTTTGCAGAGCCATGGAGGAAGTCTGGACAAGGTGCAAAGCTAACAGCCAAGCTAACAGGCAAGGCAACTCAAACCGTAGCTGTTGAAGCAAATGTAATATGTTGATTTATCACACCATGTCACTTCTGCCACAGTTTTTTATGTTTATTTAAAACAAGCCCTTTAATGTTGTGGCTGATGTATACTGATAGAAGTACTATAGGAATCAGCGTTTATTGCTTTTAAGTCATTTTCACAAACTTGTTGAGTTTAATTTGTTAATAAAAAATAATAAAACAAAACATGAACCACTACTGTTCCTTTTTGGCCACACGGTGGCGTGGTGGTCAGCACCGCAGTGTCACAGCAAAAAGATTGCTGGTTCGAACCCTGGACAGTGGCCATTCTGGTCATCAGTTTGCATGTTCAGCCCATGTTAGTCTTGGTTCTCTCTGGGTATTCCAGCTTCTTCCCACTGTCCAAAGACATACCCGTTAGGTGGACTGGTCGTTTGAAAGTGTCCTTCAGAGCAGTTGTGTGAGTGACTGTTCCTCTGTCTCTCTGTGTTGGCTGTGTTTCTGAGTTGAGGTTTCCATGGAAAACACTTATTCGCCTTTAATTAATTCTGCTTTAGGTCAGGGTTCGGAAGGGTTCTGACTGGACAGCAAACAAACAAACTCCACTTCCTCTTTCTCAACTTCTCGGCTACAACATGAAAGATCACATTAAAAAGACCATATTTAATTTGATTTTGATTGTAAGTTTGAAGCATCAGCTGATCAAAAGCATACAACTTGATTTTTCAGCAGAAGGGAGATAGGGAACCAGAGAAGCGAGGCAGATGACAGAAATTACAACGGGACAAGGGAACGAACATGATCGGAATGACTGGAATTAACTTCAACTGGAATAAGGGTATATATAATGAATCAGTTCAGATTTAAAATGGGAATAAACTTCTGGATTAAGTTTATTTTGGAATTACCATTTTAAGTCAGAATTAGGTGAATAGGCAGCAATTGTTTGATAAAGTGGCATATTTGTTAAATCAATGAGATCATCTTTGTGACTTTCTCCATAGCCATTTCAGTGGTACTCTATTCCAGATGATTAAGACCACATGTCAGTCAGTATGATTGTAAGTTGACTGTTGGAGAACCATTACTCCACTGTTTGTATCAAATGAATGATTTTTCCATCTGTAGACAAAGTGTTTGCCTGGAATATATTCAATGTGTAAATTTCACACATGGATGTGGAAACAAGAACAAGTTAGCTGGGTAATTATAGGAAGCATGAGTAGCCAGAGTCAGGCTGTTTCTTGGTAGTGTTTAGATCAGAAGAGGCACACTGTACATCAGTGATAGATTTGTTAAAACAGGGGTTGAATATTCCTCCTCTCTGGTGCACCTCCAGGTCATGCTGCCCTTGGCCCACCGATGCATGATCTCATCTGCCTAAATGGTTTACGGTTTCTTTGTCAATGGGGGCTTTTTCTCAGTAGGAAGGGATGCCACTGTGTCGGGTTGCCCTTCCTCCTGCATAGAAAAGGTAAATACTATTACTGACATACCACACATGGAAGCCATCAGAACTGACTGGAAGGTTGTGGACTGGAAGCAGACTCGTACACCATACACATGCATAAAAAGTCTAAAGATGTGTGAGAAATGTTGTACACAGAGGATGCACACAGTACAGTAGGTTTGTTTGTGGAGCGGGTGCAAATGTGTGAATCGTTTGTGTTTAAAGGTATGCTTGACTTGTGTGACAGCTAAATCAGCCCTTCCTCCCTTTCATGCACGTAACCTCAGAAGATGATTTGTTTATATTTTCCCCAATTGTATGGACTGGTCCCAGTAACAGGGCTGCAGTGTGTTTTATAGATATGCTACAAGTCACCCTGTAAATGGGTCAGCTGTTTGAAGGGTGATGTGTCATGTGCTCTTTTCCAGCTCTGAAATGTCTTCTCTAATGAGCCCTAGTGATTTTGGAGAGGAAAACACCACAACTCTTTTTCCAATGAAGCCTCTCTCTGCCTCTCTGAGCCTTGCATGACACAAACAAAAGCTGTTTGTCCTTTGGGGATTGGTGTGTGAGTGTGTGTGTGTGTGTGTACTGTATGTGCACGTGTTCGTCTCTGCCATGCTTTCTTTCAATTTGTGTTCTTCAATCGTATTCTTCTTTCTATGACACGACTCGTCTTAATCATGAGGTCGTCAGTCTTGTTATTGTTACAGATTATTATTATTATAATAATTATAATATTATAATAATTATAATATTATAATATAATTATTCATTTAAAAAACTAAATTAAAAGATATTTCTAACATAATTTATGATATTTTACATCTTTTTTGATCATTTCAATACCAAATTACTGCATAGACCCTTTATATTAGTGGTAAAGGGCTGTGATACATTGAAACCATGCCTATAGGGCCTAAAATAAGGATTTAAATTCTTGTGGGGAAATGTGTTTGGATGAGCGGAGAACAGCAAACAAATATTCCAGGGGCCCTGCTGTTCTGAAAGAGTGAGGCACCGAGAGTGTCATGAAGGTGTCATGCCTACAGGAGCTTAGCATCTAGAAAAACAAACGTAGGCACGAATGACGTTGTAATTCTGAATGCCTGCGTCACCTGTAGCATAATAAAACATTCCTCAGTGCAGGAAAGTCACCAGAGGTGATCGCAGTTCAGATTACAACTATACGAATGTCTGCTGCATTTTGTTTTCACACTCTGTGCCTACTGTCCCTGTGCCACGAATCCCCAGGGCCCCATTCCCTATCTCTGCACCCGACACAGCCTCAAGTGCACAAAGGGGGCACAGTATCGTCCCGATCTGTCCCCGTATAGGAAGCAGCACGTTTCGCTCGGTTTCTGCGACTCTGATTGCTGGTACGTTTCATCACGGCCTTGTTTGTGGAACAGACATTTGCATCAGAACTAAAGCATTTTATCATCTTCAGCTTCCACTAAGCTGACTTGTGATAGTGAATGACGCATCAGCGCCCACTGAAGAGTCTGTCTGACAAGCCGTTGGCTACTGAATCACAACTACCAGCTATATAACTGGACTTACTTCCCAGAACTCAAGCCAGTGGGCTGTGACAGGGGGAACGATGATGGGAAATCCTTGTTTTCCTTTTGATTGTTGGTGTTTTCTTTATTTCTTTGCCTCTCATTTTTTGGAAAGTCTGCAGTATTAATCAGCCACACACAAGTGTGCATGGCTCCCAGGAGCCTTTGTTTCAACAGGCTTAGCAAAGAATTTCCAGCTTTTATTCAGATTTGCATGGAAAATTTGAAGAAAACACTATTACTGTTACTAAAGTCAAACCTCAACATTTCTGCTTTAGTGTCCCTTCGGGGGCTCCTGTTGATTCTTACGTAACAACGGCAAAAGACAATGTGAAATTATTATCAAGAACTGAATAGGACATAACCAAATAAATGTTCACATCATTTCACATGTGGGATATTAAGATGTTTCCAGGATATGCCCTGATTTCCTGGTTATCAACATCAAACATAAGATGTGTTGCCTTTTAGTCTTTGATCAAAGTATTTGTCATTAATCAGCACTCTACAAAGCTAGAACATATTCATATTCAACAAGTATGGAAAAAAAGCAACATGGTGTAAACAAAAGAGGATGGACCTGAATAGGACTCGGTTCTGCATGATCAACCCATCGATTCAAAGGAACGTGTTTGCTAAAGCATTATGACATGGAAGATAATAAGGATCCAAATTCTGTCATAATTACCCCTTGAATGTCTGGGTACATAAAGCTTTACTGCCAGGCAGGAATGTAGCAATGAGGCACTGCCCATGACATGAAATGGGTGCCAAGCGCGTAAAGTAGCACCCCACTGGTGGCCTCCACATGATGCAAAGAGCTAAGATGACTGAAACTGCATGTATATTGTGTGGTGTAGCCTTAAGGTCACAAAGGCGCTGAATGTGGGCCCCTTGGTCTGCATTTACACAGAGGGCACAGCTATGGTTCATTAATCCATTCATCCTGTCATTCTTTCAATCACTCATCTCAGTCTCTCCATACTCTTTTCATATGGTGTGAAACAAAGATCTGAATTTTGACCTCAGAGCATACAAGGATGTAAAGTGAATGGGCTCAAACCTACTCCGGCGGTATTGCACGATAGACCTCACCTTGCACCACCGTGGTGCTATGCATATTAAATTCATTATCTGACACATTAACCACTAAATAGGCTCTGCTGTGAGGGCCTTAATCTCTCTTTGGCCACACAGACTCTTTAATTCCTTCACACGCGTGCACAAACAAACACTTGCATGCACACACAAACGCTCAATTGTACACACCCAGACACACATTGAAAGACACCCAAAGGGTCAAGGGGCAGGATTTGACCGTTAGTACTGCCGACACTGAACTCATTTAACTCTGTGCTGAGTGATGTGTCCATTGTGGGGTTGTAAGGAAAGGAGAGGAGGAAGGAGGAAGTAAGGAGAGGAGAGAAGGCACTTTCATAAGTGTGGGTAATTCACATGTATAAGATTCTGGGAGCTCCCATAGTGTTTCAGTCAATGGAATTTTTGGTTAATCCTCATTGAAACTGGGAGCTCCTTTCATGTTAGGACGCCAAAGTGACCTACTGTGACCTTTTGTCCTCCTTCTTTGAGGCCTCACTCTAACGATTAGCCTACACTCACAATGCCGACGCATGGAGAGGCAGAGACCAGTGTTCCTAGGGCTCCAATACCCCTCCAGGGTCTGGGGAGCTCCATCCTCACCAACCAAACTGGCACATCCTGAATCGAAACAGGCTACAAGAAGAAGAAAGGGAGCGAGAAAGTGAGAGGGAAAGCAGAAAACAAAGGTGAAAAACAAGTGAATAATAGAGGAAATCCTTGAGACTGGTGATGGAGGGAAAAGAGGAGGAAAGAGGGAGGGCAAGAAAGAATGGGAAACAGAAAAATACCAGAGCAGCAGTCAGCATGGCGGATAAAAGCCAGTCTTAAGATAAGGTTGGCACAAATATGTTCTAAATTGTGTCGTGAAGTCCATAGAAAACTTTAGAGGGACTGCCAAGTCATAACCACAGACATGCACAGATGTTTGCAATATTAATGTTCAGGAAAGAAGAAAAAAACTGTCAAGGATACATGAATTACCGTACATGGTAGGCCTTTGGCAGAAGGCTGCAACAGTGTAGGATGGAAACCCACACACACACAAACACACACATCCACAACATCATTGGCACAAATGAAATTGTGCCACTGATGTTGACCTTGCTGCTCAAAGATCACAAAATCAAGACAAATTACTCTTAGTGTTTGTGCTTATTTATTGCGTTTATGTGTGCCTAGGTATGTGTACAGCTCAGCTAGAGAGCCAGTGCGTGTGTGTCAGCGTGCAAACATTAACACACATGCACATTCATTATTCATGAATGTGTGTGAATGCTTGCCAAAAGCATATCGTTCAAACAAAGGCCATTTCTCAGTGTGTGTGTGTGTGTGTATACACTTCAAAATCACATACTCACTGAACTCCTGTCATACCCTTCCAACATATGCTATGAGTTTGGCCTGTGTCCCAAGGAGCACTGCCATATGAGTGAAAGCCCAGGCAGCTCCAAACAATCAAACAATCCAAACGTCGAACTGAACTGGAGGCATTTGAAATGCAGTATGGGAGTATAGAATTTAACCATATAGCCACAGATTTTTTAAATGTAGATTAGCCCCCTGGTCTGATAGCTTTTATCCTCATTGCTTGTATTCTGCAAGCATATTTAAGAGCTCGGTGAAAAGAAACCTCAAGTTCTCCCCGGTATCCGTCTCAGCAGTGAATCCTTCCAAGAAGCCTCGGGATTCTTGGAAGGAGTGTTAGTGCAGGGGTTACACTGTTTTACTCTCTCAGATAAATAAACAGTTTTCAAACACTATTTTCTCTTCTCGCCGCTGGTGGACTGTGTTGAAAGACACCAACGTGCTGTCTGAGCTACACAACGTGTGTGCACGGACATGCACATGCTAGAAAGCTGTAAAAATCAAGGTTCAAAGACTAATTCAAATGTTACTTTAGAGATTTAAAAAACAACAGTTTCATCTTCTTTTTACTGTAAAATTAAGGAATTTTGTCCAAAAAAAAAAGAGACAAACCACAAGCTTGATTCCACTTATGTCCTGGAAGTGAGTAAAAACTGGTTTGCAGAAACTAAAATCTTCTGAGACCAGCAGCATTTTGTTCCCAGCAGATAATAGTACTTAAAAATGCAAATTAAGCCGAAATGTTACAGTGAGATTGATTTCACAGTGAGCATGCGGTAGATTAGGTTAGGAGGCAAATCTCAGAACATTGTCTCTTTGCACACTTGGCTGTGATATTCAATACTTGTTTTTGGCAAGAGAAACATCCATCTATTCATTCATTGTCTGTACCGCTTATTTCAATTCAAGGTCGCGGGTAGCCGGAGCCTATCCCAGCAATCATTGACCAAGATGCAGGGTATGTCATGGATAAGTTACCAGTCCATCAGAGGACAACTACAGAAAACAAACAGACACACACACACATATTCCTTCTAACTTTGAATGACCAATTGACCTAACATGCATGTCTTTGTAAGGTGGGAGGAAGGTGGAGTACCTGGAGAGAACCCGGGGAGAACATGCAAACTGAGCACAGAAAGGCCACTGTCCGAGCCGAAGCTTGAACCACTGACCTTCTTGGTGTGAGGCTGCGGTGCGATGCAGCCCACAGGAGAGACAGTGAAAGTATTTAGTTAGATGTCACACAGAGTGAGATTGTCTCTTTTGCAATACAAACCTTTGTTTGAAAGAGTTTTCCCAACCTGTTCTTTGCTCAGACACAAGAACTCATGCACGCATATTGCACCTTCCCTTCCCTTCTCTTAGTAGCAGGGCTTTCTGAGTCAGTGCTCTTTGTGTGTTTTCAATTACTCGCCCTCTGATCGCCCTCTCCTCCGCTGCAGCTTTCTCTCAGTCTGCAGCCCGGCTAACGGATATGCAGCCATATTATAGGTGGAGAGAGGAAAGACGGGATTAGCGAGGGTCTGTATAGTAATGAGACCTGCCAAAAAGCACTCTCCCTGTCTTTCTGGTTCACATAAACACACATGTTCACAAAGGAGCTCTTGTTTCCATATGGTGCTGAGAAGCAGGTTGCGATAACACTGCTGTCAGTACAGCTGTGTGTACCTCACATTATTCTGACATAACACTGAACAGCCACATAAATGCACACACAGACGTAATAAGATGAATGGGAATGCACCTCTTGCGTTCCTGTGGGTATCCACCTCCCCCTGCTTCTCATTCATACCTTTCTGTCTTCTATTGTTTTTTTTTTTTGGAGCGCTCATGAATCAGTGTGTCGCTGTCTCTCTTGTGTTTGGATAATGTTTCAGTGCTTTATCTGAGACTTCAAAGGCCTTGATGCACCAAATCTCCTTTAATCGTATGGAGCCATTGTGTTGATGATATGGTTATGACATTGTGCCTTAATGATAAATCCCATCATCGCCAAAGACAGTTAAGACTGAGCCCCTAAGCACACACGCTCAACAGCACTTCTTCGCTCCCTCTGCAGCTTAACAAAGCACGGCCTGTCTCCTCACTTTGCATGTGTTTTATAGCCTAAATGAAGGGTTACTGAAGCACCAAGAAGCATATCCCCACCCTCCGTCCCTGCTTCCCAATGAAAAATTGTGTTTGTTTGTGTGTGTGTGTGTGTGTACACACACACAAAAGAGCCAAGCATACACACAAGTTATGATCTGCATTTCTGTGAATGAATCAGATAAATGCGCTTTGTTCAACTCTTGGATCTAAGTCAACTGCAATTATGTCTGTGCAGTTTGAGAAAGAAAAATTCTAAATGTTGACTCAGCCACTTAGTGCCGTTTGGAAAAGTAATCTTCTTAGCTAAGTTAAATATCTCTGTTCACTGTTTAGACAGTTTTATCCACTTTCGGCGTGGAGTCGCTTAAAATACACGGGCAAGAAAACACGTTGTTTTCATCTGGTGCTGAATCCTGCGAGTACTTATCGGAGCAGCTCCCACCCTGGCTGACTTCATTGTACTCCATTGTACTCTCTATAATCCTTAAAGACCAAGTTGAGGAGTTGTTATCTTGAAGAACACCTCATTCTCCCTTTTTCACAATGAGGCAGAAAGACACCCCCTTCCCACCATCCCCTTTGATGAATAAGTCGATTAGAGACCTCTATTTATGGTAAGTTATTCAAATGGAGCTTAGGTGGTTGGAGGGATGAGTTGTTCCTAAAAGCACACACTGTACTTGGTATTTAGTAGCCAGGTCTTCTCTTCTTTCCTCCGGCTTACTCTCTTTGCTTTCCTGCTCTCATCTTTCCTCCTCTGTCGGTTTTTTAATCTACTTGCCTTCATGATCTGCTCTGTTCCTATTCCTTCTATTCTAACTTTTGCTTGACTACACTGCTACCAAAACTGATTTATGCAGTGGCCATCACAAGACGGCAACCATTCTTGGCTGTGGCCGGAGAGATAAAACCACACCATAAAGATAGCATGGTTCCCAGTCCCGAAAACAGCCACAAGTGGGATAAATACTGCAGCCTTTTTTCATGGCTTTCCTTAAGGACTTGCAGACTCTGCATGGGTTCATGACCAGGGATGTCACGGTTGCTTTGAATCCTCAGTTAATCAGAGTATTAAAAGCCATGTTTATTTTACCATAAAGTTTTATTTATGTTGCCACTTAACATAAAAGTGAAGTGATCATAACATCAGTGCATTACTTGCACTGATCATGACATTGAAACCATGGTCAGTGCAAGAAAAACATCATTAACATCCTGCAGCTATCCTCTAAAACAGGGGTGTCCAAAACTGCTACTCAAGAAGGTTTCTATTACTCACTGTGTTTTTATGTATTTTACTTGCAATGTAACTGTATAGTACCAGTGATAATGTTTAGTTGTACTGTCCCTGCAAAT
>JBAMHV010000010.1:24658236-24675085 GCA_037177535.1 Pseudomugil gertrudae
ACATGAATGGCATCTTTGGAAATAAATATAATGAGAAAAAAGTTGACGTGTCCAATACTTATTTCCCCCATTGTATACACATGAAGATCATCTTGACAAAGTAAGTTTGTTACAGCAGCCAGACCATCATTCTGCTGCTTTAATGCTGGACAAGTAAAAAAAAAAAAAAAAAACCGACATAAACATCAGAACGACTCATAAAAATGACAGTGCTTACACATGAACTGAAACTCTTCAGTCATGGCAGCAGATGCAGAAAATATGCATACATTCATTTGGTGTGTACATCCATAATTTCACTGTCAACACTCAAAACTAATTATGTATTATGTAGTTTGTGGCCAGGTAATTGATCGCTGTGGCCGGCCCTAAGCGGTGAATTTAAAACAGAACAAATTCTAGATTAATAATTCAATATCTCATCAATATTGAAGCAGATTAGGTATAAAATACTGATTTAAAAACATTTTTCTGTTACTCTTAAAAAGAACCTTTTGCTGACACTTAAATCAGAATAAGCTGATATCAGCTGTGATCATGGGAAAACCAGCATATTATTCATGGAAAGCAAAGTCATTTTAACCAATAATTAAATACAAACTGAGAAAATCGTTCTGCTTCTCGATGTCATCATCCTATCAATTCACAAACTTCTTCATGGAGTCGAAGAGGAACCGTGGAGGACCGCTCTGTAACTAACCTGCTTTACATAAAATCATGGAATAGCAATAGCCTCTCTAATTTTTCCAACTTCAATCAATTCTTTAAAACACAGAGGGAACATCTGCAGGAAACAACAAGCCAACATATTAAAATAATAAAATATAAAATAAAATATTTATGACTCAGTGTAGTTTGTAAGGATGAGTAAGGGAAATCCAGCTGCAGGTGATGTGATAATTTAGTACCACTAAAATAATAACTGTTGTTAATGAGAATGATATTAAATGATATTTACTTCCATCCACCCATTTTCTACCGCTTATTCCCTGAACGGGAATGCGGTAATAAATACTTTTTTAAAACAAATTTTTAAAACTTTTTATTGTTTTATTTATTTCTTATATCATTTTACTGCTATTGTTCTGATTTCATGCTGGACTTTAATTGTTTTACTTCTTTTTTTAGCACTTTGTTACAACTACCGTTGTGTTAAAGTGCTTTTTAAATTAAGTTAAATCTAACTATTAAGCAGTCAACAGTTTTGGGGCAAAGACAAGGTGTGCAGCTCATTCATTGTGGAGGACAATAAACATAAAACATTAATAAGAGTTACAGCGGGGTGCAGGAAGCATAAAAAAAATTGAAAAACACAGAACATTAAATAAAACAA
Source organism: Pseudomugil gertrudae (assembly GCA_037177535.1). Lineage (NCBI taxonomy): Eukaryota > Metazoa > Chordata > Actinopteri > Atheriniformes > Pseudomugilidae > Pseudomugil > Pseudomugil gertrudae. The sequence continues at coordinate 24,659,570 of JBAMHV010000010.1, forward strand.
CTTAAATAAAGTATAAATAAAGTTACAGTGTGAGGAAATAACTGTTATTTATTCTAAAAGCAAGTGAATAAGAACATTTTTAATCTTTGATTTAAAGCAGCAGAGCTTCAGCAGACCCTAACCCTGTCTCCTCCCGTAGTTTGTTCCACATGGGAGGAGAACAAAACCTGATCGCTGCCTCTCGCTGCCGTTTAGCTCCGACTCTGGGAACAAAAAGTAGATTTGACCTTGATGACCTGAGAGATCTGGTTCGTTCATAACAAACAAAAAGATCCTGGATGTATATTAGTCCTCATTAGTCCTGAACCATTTGGGGCTTTATTTATTTATTTATTTATTTATTTATTTTATTTTTTTTTTAACAGCAGGATTTTGAAGTCAATTCTTAGACAAAGAAGAAGTGAGTGTGAAGATCTGGACTGGAGTTAAATGATGGTTTGTCCTGGTCTCAAGCAGCAGCGTTCTGGACTAATTGCAAGACTTTTAGAAAGCTCTATACATTACAGTACATTTATTTACTAAAAATAAATGTAAGAACAATGTTCTTTGAGTGATAAAAGGTGACTTTACAACTGTCTTAACGTGATGCTGAAAATCACACTGAGATTTTCAGGTTTGACGTCTGTTTTTAAGGCAGCTGTTTGAGCTTTGTTTTCACTTTTAGTACATCCAGTCTCTGGTTTGATCAACACATTTCACCAGAGTTTGGATGGGATTATCATGGTTATGTACATTTTTTATGTCAGAATAATTATGGTTGCACATTTTGTTGTTTCTTATTGTGAGCAAGTGGGAGCACGTATGTTCAACAGCAAGGGTTCAGAGCACTGCTGCTTTCATGGAGGACTCAAGCTTGAATATCCAAAATTGTGTGATGGAGCATTATACCTTGAATTCCCTCTCCCTGAGTACAAAAATAAAATCTAAAATGCAAAAGTAAAATTAAACTTCAGGAAAAACTTATCAAAACTTTGAAAAGTTTGTTAATAATGCTTAAAAGGATTAAAAAAGAAGAAGCAAGATTCAATATAGATGCCTTGTATGTGAGTGATGCATGTATTCATGGTGCAAAACAGCTTTGTTTTATAGCTGGATTAACACAAAAACTCACAACTTTGAGGAAGTTTTCTAAACTTAAAATGCATCTTGCTGTGCTGTGGGATGTACAGATCAGAGTAAAGACAATCACGTCTTCATCTTTACTCCATACCAGGTGGCAAGCATCCATTGAAGAAAAATAGATGGGTTTTATGGCTACGTGCCATCAGCCGGGATAACTGGATAAAGGCCAAAATGCAAGACTATGCAGTGCACATTTTATTTCAGGTAGATATAGTCATATTTAGGTAGGTCTATAACTATTAAGTCTTGTAATGCATTTCTAGAACAAGTCCTTTAGGGTTACTGTTACGCTGGTTTTAGTTGCTTCCTTGTCAAGTTTGGCACAATGACAGTAATTTGAGTCAGGTGTGTTAAAGCAGGGAAGAATCTATGTGCAGGACAGTGTGTCTACTTTAAAGGATAAATATCATGTGTCTACCATGTTTATGTAAAAATGCTGTCATGTAATGTTTGCTAATAGATTTGTTATGTGATTTGCAGCTCTTTGACAGTGTTGCTCATTTAAAGTGAAATAGTTTCTAATTCCCACAATACACTGATACTGTGTGGTTATGTGTAAAAATATAACTGAAAGACAAGAATAATAATATTTATTCTTAACCTTTTTCACCTGTTGTTACATTTTATTCAGTGTAAAATGCTAATTAATGTTGCCTGTGTTCATCTTAAAAGTACAAACTTTTGCAAGGATTTCAGTTTTTAATCAGGTTTTAAATTTTCCAATATTGGATTTAAAATGTAAGTTGAAATGAAAATGCCCACAAAATAGTTCCTCCCGTTGAAACATTGTTTGCTCCTCCCAAACCGAGATCATCTTCAGCTTTCATGTTTTTCCAAATAAATTCTAGCAAAAGCTTTTTTCTTCCATCACATGACGTCATTTTTACAACATGGCTAAGGGCTGCATTATTTTAGTGAAGTCTTTGTTGCATTTGTGACGGTTGCTTAGCAACAGAGTACATGATTACAACTAAAATGGCCTGGGTGTGTTGGTACCAACGTAAGAGTGCGGTATGAATGTTAGTTTTCTTTTTGCTGATCATGTTTTGAAGATCAAAGAAGCCCTTTGTTGCTAAAGCACTTTTATTGCAGCATGTTTGCAGAGGTGTTGTTTAGCTGTTAGAGATCTGAACCAGTAAGTTAAATGGGTCCGATGATACCTCACCACAAAAAAAACAAGTTAAAAAAATCATATTTGGCTGTCATGGTTTGGCACGCAGGAAGCAGTGGCTCATGAGGAAGGGCCTTTATCTCTTAAAATAATAGAAAATAAAAACAGAATATATATTTTTTAATTCAGTGAACAACAAACATCATCAGGTCAAATTTGGGGATTTATATTTCTTGAAATGCATTGAAGGATTAAAGTTATTGTCATGATTTGGACACTTGTGTGGTGTTTTTTTTTTTTGGTTTCCTGTTCTGCTTTGTTTTTCACCTGTGTTTAATTTTGATTGGGTTCACCTGGGTCTTGTTTAGTTCTGTTTGTATTTTAGTCCTTTGGTTTTCACTCTTGGGTTCATTGCTTAGGTTAGCTTTAGTTCTTGTAGTCTGTGTAGTAGCGTTAGTGAGCAGTTGGTCTGGTTTCTTTTGTCATTGGCTTTTGTTCTCTGTTAAATAAGCAATTTTATCTGCATTTCTGCTGCAACTGGGTCCACACCCCACCTCCGTGCCTCTGAATTGTGACAGTTGTTTAAGACGTTTATGTGAATTTAATTGTATAATTGGAACTGAATATTAGAACAATTTTTTGGTATAGCTAATACACCATATTTTTCCACACTTGAAGTGAACATTTTATTTGCAATGAGAGTAAAAGGTTTAGAATTTCTTTATGAACTCAAACTGCAGTAAAATCAATGTTGCTGCCAGTTACTGACATATTCAAGAGTGTAATAATCTCCCCCAAAATTCAGTTTGCACTTATTATTTAGTTCTTTTTTTTTACTTCAAAAACATGTTTATATGGATTTATATGCAGGTATATATATTTCCAAAAAGGCACCAAAAGGTTCAATTCTCTAAGAATTTAAAGTTGGTTTAATAGTTGTGATGAGGACTGAAGTTGGACCAAAGACTGAATGCAGAAAAAAAAATACATTCAGTTGTTTTAGGAAATTTTTTTAACATTTTTTTTTCCATGAGGGTAAAATGTTGAATATTATCTGAAGCTGTGCAGAACAGTTATTATGTTTTAAAACAGTTTTAGCATTTACTGCTAATTTTCCATAAAAAGTTACCTTAAAGTAACATTTCTGAATTGTTGTTTAGATTATTTTATTGTTACAAATATTTCAGGCAAATAAAATGCTCCTGTGCAAGAAAGCCTGTGAATGTTCTCAGACTTATTCTAGATACCAGGAGAATGTGATATGAATTAGAGCCATGTTAAAGTGCAGAAACATGTAGTGTGAGACATAATTTCCCATGAGGCTGATGCAGCTTGGTCTACTTTCTGTTATGTATGCAGTTATGCCATCGGAGACATAAGAGATGTCTCCTGTGTTTGAGGGGAGTGTCAGTGGGTCTGATGATGAGCAGGTGTGTGTCAGTATGTTTTATTATAAGGGGAGGTTTGAGTATCTCTCTGTAGTTATCAGTTATTGTGATGAATGTAAGAGTGTTTCTTTGTTTCTGGCCTCCTGAGATCCACACACAAGGTCATCTAAGTTGAAGGAAAACTGAAAAAAAGTCTATGTTAAGCCCTCTTATGAGAGGACTTTTGATTTTACCAGCATAAAACGGGATGCCCTTTGAAACATTAGAGCTTATAAAATACATTTGTAAGTCTCAACGTGATGTTGCAGTCTGCTGATTTCTTAAAAGGAAAGTTCATGTAGAAGTAAAGCATAAATCCTGTCCTGTCAAATGCGCTGCCATGCGCTGCAAATGCGCTGCCATATGTGAAGCAGCTTTTCTTAATGCCTGACTGCAGTGTGCATGTAGACTCTGCATTTGTGATGGATTTACACACTGGAGAACTCAAACAGGACACAACCAGGTAAAAACAGGTAAAGTCAACCAAACAAACTAATTAATTATAGAAAATTAGCTGAACTTAAGGCAAAAGAGCAGGGTCCAGATTCCCATCATAACCAGCAGGATGGCAAAGTAGGAAAAGACACAATAAAAACAAACACCGAGGACGTGCAGCACAACATGAGAACACAAGAACATGAAACCAAGGTGATTGGTGGATACCAGGACACAGGTGGGAGGTTATTAGTTTAACACAAACAGGTGTCAGGAGGCAAAAACTGCCAACGCGGAAGGATGCAGGTTAATGAGAGAGTGTAGCATGCTGCATTGTGAAACCAGCTGGAATTTTGTTCTAAATCTGTGTTTACAGTGTAAAAGGCCCTTTTGTTTGTAAATATGCTGGATGGACCATATTTTTCTATATTTACTGACCTTCCTGCAGGATAGAACGATGCAGCATCGTCTCAAACATCACTTGAAGCAAAACACAACAAGTATGATTATAAATATGATTTATTTTTTGTGCAGAAATAGCTTCAGCTATCCAGATACCCTGTCCTGTCCAAAGTTGGTTTCAAGAACCGAAATCTTTCAGGTTTTCTGTGTCTCCCTGCTCCAACACACCTTACTCAAAGAAAATGGATCCACCAGCCAGTGACGTTCTGTACAAGCCTTCATTAATTCAAGTCAGGCGTGTTGGAGCAGGGAGACATAGGAAACCTGAAGTATTGTGGCCCCTGTGGACTAAATCTGTACACTAGCAACCCCTTTAAATGATGTCCTTCCAGCCTATTGCCCACATGAGTTCGGGAGACTGGAGATTCAGGGACAAATTCAGGGATGGACGGATTCAGAGATGGATTCAGGGATGGATTCAGGAATGGACTCAGGTACGGATTCTGGGACAGATTTAGGGTCTGATTCAAGTTCTGAATTCAGGGACGGATTTAGGGATGGATTCAGGAACGAATTCAGGGATGGATTCAGCAACAAATTCAGAGACGTATTCAGGGATGGATTCAGGAATGGACTCAGGTACGGATTCTGGGACAGAATTAGGGACAGATTTGGGTCTGATTCAAGGTCTGAATTCAGGGATGGATTCAGAGATGGATTCAGAGATGGATTCAGGAACGAATTCAGGGATGGATTCAGGGCAATTCAGGGACAGATTTAGGTACAGATTCAGGCGTGGATTTAGGAATAGACTCAGGTACGGATTCTGGGACAGATTTAGGGACAGATTTAGGGTCTGATTCAAGGTCTGAATTCAGGGACGGATTTAGGGATGGATTCAGAGATGGATTCAAGAACGAATTCAGGGATGAATTAAGAGATGGATTCTGCAACAAATTCAGAGACGGATTCAGAGATGGATTCAGCAACAAATTCAGAGACGGATTTAGGGGTGGATTCAGGAATGGACTCAGGTACGGATTCTGGGACAGATTTAGGGACTGATTTAGGGTCTGATTCAAGGTCTGAATTCAGGGATGGATTTAGGGACGAATTCAGGGACGGATTTAGGGACTGATTCAAGGACTGAATTCAGCAACAGATTTAGGGACGGATTCAAGGTCTGAATTCAGGCACAAAATCAGGGACGGATTCTGGGACAGATTCAGCAACAAATTCAGATGGATTCAGGGGTGGATTCAGGAATGGACTCAGGTACGGATTCTGCGACAGATTTAGGGACTGATTCAAGGTCTGAATTCATGGACAGATTTAGGGATGGATTCAGGAACTAATTCAGGGATGGATTCAGGGCAATTCAGGGACAGATTTAAGGACGGATTCAGGGATGGATTCAGAGATGGATTCAGGGCAATTCAGGGACAGATTTAGATACAGATTCAGGGATGGATTCAGGGATGGATTCAGAGATGGATTCTGCAACAAACTCAGAGACTGATTCAGGGATGGATTCAGGAATGGACTCAGGTACGGATTCTGGGACAGATTTAGGGTCTGATTCAAGGTCTGAATTCAGGGATGGATTTAGGGATGGATTCAGAGATGGATTCAGGAACGAATTCAGGGATGGATTCAGGGCAATTCAGGGACAGATTTGGGTACAGATTCAGGGATGGATTCAGGAATGGACTCAGGTACGGATTCTGGGACAGATTTAGGGACTGATTCAAGTTCTGAAGTCATGGACAGATTTAGGGACGGATTCAGGGACGGATTCAGGGACTGATTCAAGGACTGAATTCAGTGACAGGTTTAGGGACTGATTCAAGGTCTGAATTCAGGCACAGATTCAGGGACGGATTCTGAGACAGATTTAGGGACAGATTCAGGGACGGATTCAGGGACGGATTCTGGGACAGATTTAGAGATGGATTCAGAAACTAATTCAGGGATGGATTCAGGAAAATTCAGGGACAGATTTAAGGACGGATTCAGGGATGGATTCAGAGATGGATTCAGGGCAATTCAGGGACAGATTTAGATACAGATTCAGGGATGGATTCAGGGATGGATTCAGAGATGGATCCTGCAACAAATTCAGAGACGGATTCAGGGATGGATTCAGCAACAAATTCAGAGACTGATTCAGGGATGGATTCAGGAATGGACTCAGGTACGGATTCTGGGACAGATTTAGGGACAGATTTAGGGTCTGATTCAAGGTCTGAATTCAGGGATGGATTTAGGGATGGATTCAGAGATGGATTCAGGAACGAATTCAGGGATGGATTCAGGGCAATTCAGGGACAGATTTGGGTACAGATTCAGGGATGGATTCAGGAATGGACTCAGGTACGGATTCTGGGACAGATTTAGGGACAGATTTAGGGACTGATTCAAGGTCTGAAGTCATGGACAGATTTAGGGACGGATTCAGGGACGGATTCAGGGACTGATTCAAGGACTGAATTCAGTGACAGGTTTAGGGACTGATTCAAGGTCTGAATTCAGGCACAGATTCAGGGACGGATTCTGAGACAGATTTAGGGACAGATTCAGGGACGGATTTAGGGACGGATTCTGGGACAAATTTAGAGATGGATTTAGGGACAGATTTAGGGATGGATTTAGGTACAGATTCAGGTAAAGATTCAGGGATGGATTAAGAGACGGATTAAGGGATGGATTCAGGGACAGATTCAGGGACTCTTAGGAGTTTGAATCCTCTGAGTTACTGCTCAGTGTTTAAGCACATACTGCATGCAGGAACTTCTTTCCAGCACCTCAGCGTCACAGCAATGTGATCCTCATGCACACTGGGGAGAACGCCAACACTGTGGTTCCCAGTCAGTCCAGACGCTATGCAGGAATTTGGTTCCACAGTCGACAATTACACAGAGAAAGGCCAACTATATGTAGTCGATACTGCTACGCCACACACACACACACACACACACACACACACACACACACACACACCAGTTGTACAGTTTGTACAGTGGCACACTGGGAGTCGTGCCTTTGCCGGCCACCTAGCGCAAACTGCTGGCCTCAGTTTAACTCTGCACAGCGTTTCAGCAGCTATTATCTACTGCATTCATGCTTGTGTTGAATGATTCGGACATGCCATGTTTCAGTTCCTCACAGCTACTTATCGTACATCACTCAGTTATTGAATCTTACATAGATGGTTGATATCATTCTTAAAATTGGACTTTGTGTCATTGCTTTTTGTTTTGTCCGAATGAGTCCCTGAAAATTTCAGTTGATCGAGCAAAAACAAATAAGCAAACTATACATGCTGAAACCTTTCACTGACTCTTCGTGTCATTTTGACCCAGCTTTAAATGGATCAAGATATCCATCCACATCATAACATTATCTTCCATTACATTGTTATTTGTGGCCTTTCACAAGAACAGCATAAACATAATCATACCTTATATAAACTGTCCATCAGAGCAAACCTACAGAGTAAACTCTTCTCATCAGCCTCTACAACATACTGTATGTTGTATGCACAAACTGCAGTTATTTAAATTGCTGGTGTTTACCTGTTAAACATGTTTAAACTGGTCTGACAATCATTATGCTTTCTACAGCGTCTCCTGACCTGGTGTGTTTTTGACTGGGCAAACACACACATATATAAGCTTTTTTAGACATATATGTGTGTGTGAGTGTGTGTAGGAAATATCTTCATCAACAGAAATGATGACTCAGACCTCCAAAAGAGAGCTGTGAAAGACAAACAACTTTCCGGTAATTACACTCTAAGTAAAAGGGAGGTGGGGGTTCAGGCTCTCTGTTCTTATCTGACAAATCTGTTAAACACATAAGGGCAGAGTAATTACAGAAGCATGAGCAATGGGGCTTCTTTTGCCAGTTTTTGCTTACCTACACTTGATCTTGCAGGGAGCTCCTATGAGGAATACGTGACCACTCCGAGGAGTGTGTGTAGGTGCTGTTCCAGCTCATGTTGTTGTTGCAGGTGTTTTCTTCATTTTTCTTTTTAACCTCGGCTCACTCCAGAGGAGTTAACTCTTTTGTTAAGAAGAGCTCAGCTTGTTTGTTGCAGTCAGCAGAGAGGCAGGGGTCACTGAAAATCATTACTTTGACCTACAAATGAGACATTCCAAACTGATGACTTTTAATGTGGCTTGAAGGCTTTCAGACTGGACAGCAGCTCACTGATTATCTCTACTATTCACATTAGGTCACTGACTCCGGCCAGCACATTTGTAATGTGTGTGTTTTCTCATTTTTAGATGAAGGTTCTGTGAAATGCCCTGTAGGACTGACACAAGAGTGTCAGCAATGTAAATATGCATATTAAAAATCCTGTAATGCACAAAAACACTGTTTGGTTACCCCAGAGATACTGAAACCACATTCATCTTTGGGAAATTCCAATTCTGACTCAAAGGTTACTTAAGGTCCAAAGCAAATTCAATGATTTGCATTGAAGCATATGTTAGAAAGTAGGTGCTTAAATCATGTTTAAAAACATTTCCCCCCATTTTCAGCATCTGTCGATTGCACAGCTACTTATTCTGCCTGAATCATTAACATCCATCTTTCCAGAAGGCCAGAATTCGCTGAGCTTGGGTCCCTGAAGTGGAATACTTTGAAGAAAAAGAACTAGATTCATTATGTGAGAAATGTGGTACAGCTGATGTTGGAAGGACCACAAACCTATCCAGAAAATAAGATTTAAGCTTAGTGGATTTAAAGGCCCATAACAATCGCATACCATGGTTGTCACAGGACTGTATGTACAACAACTTGAATTACACGCTGTGGATTAGCTTTCTAAAGAATCAACACCACACCACCGAGATTAAATATTTACTGAGAGAAGGGAATTACAGCTGTTCGGCCTGTCAGAGGACACTTGCTGAACTGATTGAATGCGGAGCTTTGGTGATAGAACGCTGAACATCATCTAAAGTTATGCAACATTCCCGTAACAAACGCTGATATTAGATTAATATACTGGCCACAATTTTGCAGGACGTTGCCACAATGGGAATCTAGTTGCACAATTTAATGTAACATTTAAAATGCTGCTAGATCTCCAGCTTTCCTGGGCTCCAGAGCTTCTATGGCAAATGATTTCATATGAAATGGTGACGTATATACTTGTTAAGTGAACTTAGGTGATTTAAAACTCACCTTACATTAAAAACACTGCTCTTTTGTCCAGCCATATATATCTCGTCCAGGTTTACAATCCAGCCAGATAATGTGGTGCTTCTTCAGACTTTAGTGATTCATTATAACACTACTATTAATCACCTGAAATACCTTTGTTTTGTCCTGGAAATCATGATCAAGGCATTTCCTGTCAGATTTCACACCAGTCAGCTAGCTAAAATGTATCGCAATGTCCGATATTTTCAACAAAATATGAACAAGTGAGCAGAAAATTCTATGTGTGTCTGAAAAGAAGAAAAATAAAGATGATATGTGGCTGGAATGAAGCCAAGAAAACACGTTTTTATTGCAATATGATGTCAGAAACATGCAGAGCTGTTTTTGTGAGTGGTGCCATGAAGATGGTAAATAACCTTATATAGCAAAAAGAAACAACAGGAGGAAAAAATACAAATGTGGGAATATTTTCAGTTATGTTTTTTTAATGCCAGTATACATTTTATTCTGCTTAAGACTTCAGAGAATGATATGCAGAAGAGAAAATGTTTGGCTACTGTTGAACTCTTGATCTGTTGTTGCTACAAAGTACTGTTTGTAATGAATTCAGTTTTTTTTCTTTTATGCTGTTCTGTGTATTGATATATACATTTTAATACATCTTTTTTCCATAATCTGACACCTGAGCTTGTCCGGAGAATGAATATCTAGATGTTTACTTTACTAAAGAAATTTTAGCTTCTTCACGTATTTTTATAAAAAAAACAAAGAAAAAGTAGCTCTGAGCTTTAAGGGTTGCCACTGCTGGAAGCGATACTGTAATGTAAACATCAATGTTTGTAGTAGTTTCATACCATTTTCATTTGTTCAGCAAGTTTTATTACAACTGGTTCTGTGCAGCACAGATCAAATCAACAAAAACAGGCATGTCTGGATGGAGGAAAACCATGATCACACAGTTTCAAGAGTTCCCGATACTGCACCTGTATGCACGTTTACACACTGTAAAAGAAAAAACTGCAGATGGCAGCATACCTCTGAAGCCTTTCAGACCAAGCAGGCACCTCATCACACGTTTCATTCCTACATTTGTGTCGTTTGTCTCTAACAGAAAGCCGTTAACATTAAAGCCCAAAGCTACAACTAAATCTGCAGCCTTTGTGATACTCCCAAGACATTTCATGTCACTGTGACCCAGGCAAAACCCAGCAGCAGCCAAGGAAGACCTGTCTGCATGGAAATCCTCTGGCAGTCCTGCTGAGCCCGCAGTGAAGGGGTAGGAAGGGCTGTCACTTTTCACAGTTAGATGAAACCTACTCACACATGCTTATAGTGGAGTATGTTTTTGTATGATGATGATGATTATCTCTGACTCGACAGCAACCAGACTCAGGAATGTCTGGGCATCGAGCAGGTGATAGCAATTATGTCATTTGAGCTGTTTGAGGTCATATCCTGCATGATACTCTGATGTTTCTGTACTTTCACTGAACAAGTATCTCTTATTACTAATGGGAAGGGATGACTTCATCTCTAAATATTGCTGTAATACACTCCATAAAAGAATGAGGGCATTGAAAGCCTGTAAATAGGATAAAACAACAGATGATCCTTGGTTTTCATTCCAGTGGCCATGAAAGCCTGAGCCATTTTGGGGCCCTTGGGGAGATTTTGGTTAGGCGTCCACCCCTTCACACACCACCACAAACATGAATAAACACAGAAAAGATCTTTCAGGTTTAATTAATAGCTGATCACACAGCTTATGCATTTGGCCGGAGGAGGAAGATGCCCGGGACAGGACAGGTTTCAGCCAGGTCAATAAAATGGCAATAAGGGGAGGGAGGGAGTTGTATTGTTAGGATTTCTGTGTGTCATCTGCAGGGACATTTTATTTTATTTCCTTTGTAACATCACTCTGCGACCCCCCTTTCCTCCTGTGTGTGGTCCTCTAAATGACTGTATAACCAGAGCCCTGCTGAGCTCAGATACACTTCATTAAATTAATTTCATCCAAACACAGAACAGTGACAGTAATTTGACATCATGATGAGATGAAGTTGGTCTGTTGATCCACGTGATTCAGTGTTTTTTCTTCTTTTTTTTCCCAGGGCATCTGTGAAGCTGAAGTCCAAATTCTAACAGACCAAACAGAGTTATCTGCTCAAGGGCATCCTTTACTAAGCAAAGGTTTTCGCTCCCTGCTTGGAAACATAATTCACATGAAAATGACTGCAGCTGAAGTGTGTTTGCATGGGTTTTGTTCTTCTGCATGTGTGTGAGTGTGTCCTGTCCTGCAGTGCAGGAATGTAGGTGGGATTGTGCAGGTGTGCACGTACATCAAAGTGTGTGATAGTGTGCTAAAGTGAGAAAAGCCAGGGTGAAAAAAGGCCTTAGAAATGAATGCTTAGTAATAAAAATTGCCCTAAAACCCTTTTCAGGTTTCACCAAAATGTTGTGTGGAAGTGTTTGTTAGTTGTAAAGGAGGAAGTGTTAATGACAAGTTTCCTTCACCAGAGTTCTGTCAGGATTTGGACACTTGGGTGGTGGTTTTTGGGGTTTCCTTGTTTCAGTTTTTCAGTGAAGCTTCTTGGTTATTAGTTTCACCTGTTTGATTGTGATTGTGTTCAGCCGGTTCTCGTTTAGTTCTGTGTATTTAGTCTTTGGGGTTTCAGTTGTGGGTGCGGGATCATTGTTTTGTATGGTGTTGGGTTTTTTTTCTAGAGCTACAGAGAATAGTAGTTGTTTTTTTGTTAATATAAATTAAAGTCATGTAATCTGCAACCCTGCTGCCGTCTGTTGATTCCCACCTGCATTTGAGTCCACACCTCACTTCCGAGCTCCCGGTCCTGACAAGTTCTTTGTAAATCATTTCACTCTACTTCATTTACATCTCATAACCAGTAAACTGACTCATTACATTTCATTAACTGTGTACAGTAGCTTCTTCTCTTTGTGAGTAACTTTATGCTTGTTTAGGAACAATTAGGATGTTTGAGGAACATTCTGCTAAAACGACCTCTGCCAGGGAAACTGTTTTTGCCTGCATTTATCTCTGCAAAGACTCTCTGGCAGATTTTAGGGATTATTTTTGTGGAAATACATCTTTGATCTTATATTTCATTAAATGTTGGGAATTATCTGGGAGGAGTGGACACAGCAGTTTCCTAAATTTTCCCTGAGCCGCTCGGTGGAGGCCTGCTCTCCGTGTGTTTTCATCAATGGATTTGAATTCATGAATGAAAGGCTTTGAGAAATCAAGTAAAGGTCAAAGTCCAGGCCCCCTGGCAGGGATGTTGAGCCTGAGTGTGAGCAGTTGGAAGGGGTTAGCTGTGGGAAGGGTTGGATGTCAGTAGCAATGCTTCCAGGAATTAAAATTCCTGCTGTCTACTCACTGTGGTGTTTGGTTTTTCACCTTTTTGGTGGGTTCGCTGTTAATCATAAGCTCCATGCGCAGCATCACGAAATCTAAACGTCTTCCAGACCTGCATCCCAGGAATAGCGTCCGGACTCCTGTTAGGAATTTCCGGGATTATACATGGACCTGTGAATGTCTCCTATGAACTGCAGGTCACATCTATTCCATGTTAAACATACAGCAATGCCAAACAGACAGCTAAACAGGATCATTTAGAGTGATAGTTTAATTTTACAAAGTAATTTTTAGTTGAAGTTTGAAGACAGATTTAGTTCAAGTTTACTCAAGATGGAGAATATACACACATTCCCATACCAGTCCCAGCCTGCTGTCTGAAACAGTGTATGAATTATCCTGCCAGTTCATTTCATACCATGTTCTCCCATGTTAGCATGGGTTCTCCTCGGTTGCTCCGGCTTGTTAGGTTGACTGGTCATACAAAATTGTCCTAATGTGTGTGTGACTGGTTGTTCGTCTGGTAGTGTGTGTTGGCGCTGTGACGGACTGGTGACCTGTCCAGGGTGTACCTCACCTCTCACCTAATGATTGCTGGGATAGACTCCAGCTACCCGCGACCCTGAAGTGGAGTAAGTGGTACAGATAATGGATGGATGGAAGGACACCAGGCTCTGAATGAGTGACCTTTGTCCTGTCCACACTGCGTATCATTTATGAAATCTGTCTGAAGTTTTATTTTTCTAATATTCAAAGCAGAAAGTATCAAACACAAATGTAAGTTTTTGTTTTCTAAGTATTGTTTCATCAAAAATCTGTATTGGGTGGATTTTTGCATAAAAGGACGACTGAATGAAATGAAGTTACAGTAGATTAAAAGTTAGATTAAAATGATATCCATGAGTTTTCTGTTCATTACAAAAATAATCTTTTGATGTTTATAGCTGTAAAACCACATTATTAACTGCACTAAATGTATTATGGATGTTAAGACAGCAAAGTTTAACACGTATGCTAAATATTTTTCTAATAAGTTATTTAAAATACAAATGAATTGCTTTGACTCTGTTAAGTAAAGCTTCTTAAACTCTGCAGTATGCATTTTGCATGTGGATGGTACGATTAAAGAGCAATCATCCGACAGAACATCTCAAACAGAGACAGGATCAATCAATCAATCTTCAACTTCTGCGAAAGACAGGTTGCTGCTGGAGTATTGCTGTTTCATAATGCGATTCGAGTGTCAATGATCTCCTCTTATGTTTGACTTATCAGCTCAGCCAACAGATCTTATCAACACTGGTTAATCATTGATCAGCCACAGCGAGGTGATACTGGAAGGGTCAATGCTGAGAACTTTACCCTGCTGGAAGGCTCACAAAAATCAGCTAAATTCACACTAAATTCACCCTGAATGCTCAGCTTTAGCAGAAGGATGAGGTTATTCTTGTGAAATTCTCATGAGTGTGTAGAGTATCTGAGTCTGAGCTCTTACAGGTAAAGAGTTCATCAATTATCTTGCTTTGTCAGTGGAAACCGAGAGTAGTGAAATAATCCGGTGTAATGGATGGAAAACCTTTTGATACACAGCATCAGATTATGTCCTTGCTTCCTTATTTCTTCCTGCAGACCATTGCTTAGAGACATAGATTTGGTTTTGTTCAGGCAACAAAACTACTTCTGTATGTCTGGGGATAATTCATTGCAACAAGGTGGCATTACTGCTCCTACAGCCTACTGAGAACAACTTAAGTTTGTAGAAATAAACCTGCTGGAGCCAATTTTACCACTTGTTTAGGGAATGAAATGTTTGTTATCTCATAGATGTTTCAAATTCTGATAATTTCTCTGCTGCTCTTGTCTCAACCATTTGTTAATTGTCCCAAGACAAAAAAAGCAAAAATAAGAATTTTATATTGAACATTGAATTTATCAGCTTCATCCATCAATGACCTGGACCACTTATTCCAAAACAGGGCAGCTGGAGCCTATCCTAGGCATCAATGGGTGCGAGGTGGACAGATCGCCAGCAAGTCGATAAAGTAAATCCTTTAAATTTTCTGTATGTATTTAAAAAATACAGCCTCAGCAGTACGAGCTACTTAAACAAAGCCTAGATTTAGAAGTGATCATCATATAAATTGTAGTCTTTGTTTGACCTTAATGTTTCAACACCTCTTTCACCAAACTGCATCACAAAACATCGCCTATAAGACATCTTAGTTTTAAACCTCGAGATAAATGAATGAAAGAAAATGAAAATGAATGGAAAACATTTGCAGGCAGGTGTTAAGTGTTGATGTTATTTTCTGCAGCATTACTGTACATGTGTATAAACGCAAGGCCGGTTTGTTTGCATCCATCCATCCATCCATCCATCCATCCATCCATCCATCCATCCATCCATCTATCCATCCGTTTTCTACCGCTTGATCCCAGAGCGGGGTCGCGGGGGGGGCTGGAGCCTATAT
>JBAMHV010000010.1:24675185-24687022 GCA_037177535.1 Pseudomugil gertrudae
GGACTTGACTGGAGAGGACAGAAAGAAAAAGGGGAAAAAAACACACAAAAACAAACATATAAACACAAAAAAGGGAAGTAGATAACAAATAGAAAAAAGAAATACAACATGTTAAAAAAACAAAAACAATACAACCCAACCATAGATTCTGGATGATCTACTACACCTGTGCATGTGACAAAAACCCAAAATGAGGCATCTTTCCTCGCAGGAAGACAAAGACAACATTTCCATAAGGCAGCAGATCCGAACAGGCTAAAAAACCCATGTGTTTCCACAGAGAACAGGAAGTGAAGCTGGTTGTTGGTAGTAAGTAAACCTGCAGTATAACTCAGTGACTGCATCATGCAGAAAGTGTTCGCAGGAGCGTGATCATGCCAGTGCCACCCTGCCCTTACAAAAGATCACAAGCAGGCCCGAAGTAACCCGGGACCCCTGCCATCAGCAACCAGACCTGAGCTGACACCCCAGCCACCCCACCCCAGAGCCAGCCCAGCATCCACCCAGGAGGTGGCAGAGGAAGACCCCAGCCAGAGCCCACTGCAGTCTAGGGAAACAGGTCCTAGCGGACCCAGAATGATGACCATTGACCCCACCGGGCACCCACAGCAGGCAGCGCGCCGGCCCCAGGAAGGTCTTAAACCTGAATGTCTCAGCTGGGAGTTTGTTCTATAGACATGAGGAGCATAGTGTCATGGGTTCTGGGACTATTGGCCTTGCTGTGCCCCTTTCCCTGTGTGTGTGTGTGTGCATGTGTGTGTGTGTGTGTGTTTCTCATTCACTAGTCTTCAGGTGAGCTGCTCCTCATATACTCTTCCCAGGTGCCATCCATCTAATCATCCCACCAGCAGTATCTCCTTGCTGACCCTTCCTGCATTCAGATTGTTGAACAAACAACGTGTGAGATCTGGCTCTCTGTTTTTGTAAAGAAGTTGGTTTGCTTGCTCTGGATGGAGAAACTAATCTATTAATTTACCTTTTCAGAAGAACATCTCCTGTTTGGACCAACCTCCCCACGCTGTCTTTTCCACACCTGCTTCCACACCTCACCCCCCTGCCTGATTCCTCCGCCTGCTTGCAGTACCCACCACCTCTCTGGATCATCTCCCTGGATCACCTTCTGTAATAAAACACTCTGTTCACTCGGCTACTCCTTCTGCCTGCTTATTGGGTCCACTCCCTTCACCTTGTGACACATAGAAGCTGAATGCAGCTTCTCCATGTCTCGCTCTCACTCTGGGAACTGATAAAAGACCAGATGTCCGGAGGGGTCTGCTATGTTCTTACTGGGACAAGAGGTCTGTATTTTAGTCCTGAACCATTCAGAGCTTTGTAGACCAGCAACAGAACTTTAAAGATCTCAGAACTGGACTGATGTGAAACACTTTCTTGGTCTTAGCTGACTAAAGATGAAAGTATAGACTATTTTTCCAGGTCCTGCTGTGACATTAGATCTTATACCCTTCATGTCACCACAGCCACATTTCTGTTTTTAGGTGTATAGACTGAAACTCTGCAGGGACCTTTATGGTTTCTCTTTGGCTCTTAAGACAACAGTTTAGTTTTTATGCAAATGAAAGTTTGAGTTACTAAGAACCTGTGTGTGTGTGTGTGTGAAGCAGGTAACATAAATAACATGAAATATGAAATACAGTTATCTTAGCTAGCATATTGGTACAATAAACCCCAGCAATGTTGTAACAGCACATACATGAAATGAATCACGTGTTCGCTGTTTCACTGGGACCTATTTTTTCCTTGTATTTTGTTTTGCTTGTAACAACTGTGTTGTTTTTATCCTGGATTAAATCAGTGAATTATCAGGATTATAATTCGCTCATATCCTGAAAAATATTTTTGGCTTATTTTGGTTGTGTTTGTTCATTGGACGCCCTTACTCACCCCCGTTTACACCTTTACAATTCTCCGCAGGTTTTAGCGGCTGAAATGATGATGAACTGCAGAAAGACGAGTCGTATCTTTGATTTATTTTAACAAAAAAGTTAATGTTGTCTGCGTTTTAATGTTGGATGAGAATTCAGTAGAAATTTCTTCTGTTTCTCGACTCCAGTCTGAAAACTTATTGATCAAACTCAGCCAATCTCCAGTTGTAGAAACTTGTGATTTTGTTTGTTAAGCAGCAGCGTTACAGGAAGGTAACCGTTTGTCCTGTTCCTGTTAAGCTAACTGCTGCGCTGACCTGAAACACACCATGAGGAAAATTAGATGGAAATTTCCTGTGAATTAGCTTCACAAAATAACTAAATGATCAGATAATGCTATTATTTTTGTCTGTAATAACTCGGTTACTATTAATGTGCACTGCTGGTAGGAAAACGTGCAGACCAGTAAAACCAATTGTAACTGTGAAGCGAGCACACGTTGGACTGAATTTGATTGAGGTCACAGCATGTCGGCTTGAAGTGAGATAGAAACATTTGCACATCTGTTGGGACTCACTGTGTAAAAACTGTAAAAACATCCTGTACGCTGGTGGCTCACACCTCTCACCAGGCACCGCATTTACAACATTTAACTTTCACAATGCAGGATGTTTTGTAGATTCACACACTTCCTGTTGCAGAGTTTACTGAGGATGTCTCCCCATGCATTATGTGAGTGGATGCCATTTGAGATGAGTGCTCTGTTCTTACCGGCACACTTATTCCTTGGACATCTCAGGAGAGAGGAAGAGACGATGAAAACAAAGGAGGACATTGTGTTTAGTCAAAGGAAGAGGACAGAAGACAATCGGATGCTTCCTATTGGTTTGCTTGATCTGTTTACTTCAACTTTTAAAGTTTAAATAGCTGCTACATTTTTCATGAGATTTGAGGAGACTCTGCATTTCTTTGTACTTTGTATCCACACAGCAGTGATGTTTCAGCGAGCACTGTCGACTGGAAGAAGTTCCACATTTGTTCAGCCGTCTGCATTAAATGGATTTTTGGATTTATTTTCTTTATTTTGAACATGTACAAGTACTACAAATTAATAATTTAAAAAATAAGTAAATAAATAACAGAAAAAAATGCAAAGAACAAAAAATGTATAAATAAATAAAATTGTAATAATTTATTATTACAATTTAATTGTAATAATGTAATTTTTTTTAAAACAAAAAAAATTATTTTAAAAAATAACGTTTATCTAAATCTTTCCTGATAATAAATAAATAAATAAAAGCTAATGTTTTTATGCCCTCCTGCTCTGTTCAGGCCATCTGTTATTGAAGCGTGTGGCCAGTCTGTTCTACTTGCTCTGGATCTATAGGGTGTAGACGAGTGGTTCAGGACCATGGACAGAGGCTCAGGCAATCGCACCGCTTGTTATGGGATGTTTTGCTGCTCAAGCCTTTTTCTTCCTTCTTATCTTTATCACCAATGTCATGATGTGTAATTAAGTTTTAATGATGTCACTTTCCAGCGTCGCAGCTCCGACTATGACCGTCTCACTGAGCTTAAACTAAAACTCGCACAGCACAGAACAATAATCATAATAATCATTATTATATTACTATTGTTGTTATTGTTAATTTCCCTAACAGCAGTGTGTGTGTGGTTTTATAGTGAGCATGTGTCCTGGCGTCAGAGATAGTGACGTTCTCATTCTCCCAAAATGGTCGATCGGACTTTAGAAGTGGAACAAACTCAGATAAGATATTTGTACTGAACCCTGGTCTGTGATCACTTTCTGTTTGGTAAGCACCACGTGGGACCAGCGTTTAAGCTAATTTCCTTTCCTCCAGACATGTTGCCTAAAGTATTCCTTACTATCTGTCTCAGAGAAAGTCATATCCTGTCACGTTGCAGCACTTTCATTGGAAAATAGAAAATCACAACGAGGATTGATTATTGCTAAACGTCCTTCTCTCACATGATGGATCACTGGATGGGTCGTCCTATCTTTAGCCTCGAAGGTTGCACCAGCATGGCACTGACTAACCAGCTACTGGGGAAGTGAAAACATCTTTAAGTGATCACTCAATAGTTTGTAGTTACTCAATAGTTTCTACAAGAACTGAATTTTGCTGATCTCACAGTTAAAAAATGCAGCTGCAGGAAAAAGAGTCTTTCCTTTAAGGAAAATAAAGCAGCTATTTCTGATGTGCTTTCTGTAAAATCTGAATTTTAATGTTTCAAGTCATTTTAGAGTTTAAATATGTATTAATATACCATTTGCAACTTGTACATTTGACATGATCCAGACGGTTTGCGCCGATAAGAGCTCTGCTCATTAAAACTGTGTAATGTGAACTGCTGAACATTAGAGAAAAACACTTATAGTTGGGAAAAAGTGGCAAAATTAAAAGGATTTTGTTCATTTTGCTAAACTTTTCCCTTTTTTTACACTCCTGCTGTTGTTTCTCTCATTTTGTGAGATTTTCCTTATAAGAGCCTGAAAGTGACCAGGGTGTCACGCAACAGCCTCGCTTCAGAACAGTTTCACTGAGCATCTGCAGGTGGCTCTGAAAACACCTGCAGGAGAAACTGCAGCTCATTTCTCCCACTTCTGAAACAACATTCTCATCTCATGCAGCTCATGCATTCTCACTTTCTTCATCTTCATCCATCTCTGTCTCTCTTTCTCCACAGTGCAGCCCGCTGTTCATCACAGAGAAGCCAGAGCGACTGCTCATTACAGTCCCACATCTGCACTTAATAACAAGCCACACTCTGCATGAATAACAGCAGTGTTGCAGACATGAGCGAAATGTCAGTGAAAGACTTTATTACTCGCGGGCAGAGAAGTGTGTGTGTGTGTGTGTGTCTGCTCCTCAGGTCCTCCCTGGTCGAGTGCAAAAGCAAGGGGTAACCTAGCTTAACCTTCGACCCTCCTTTTCCCCCTGCGTGACCCTGCCCCTTGGCCCCTCCTGAACCCCCTTTACCCCTTGTTCCCCCTCGGTTTCTGGCAGCGATGGATGAGAAGGAGGCCGACAAGAGATCACACACATTCTGAACCACACTTCTCAGTTAGAACAAAGCGTGCAGCATTTAAGGAAGACTGGGAGAGTGAACCTTTAATCTGACAGGTTGAAAGGCCACAGCAATCTCAGACAGAACTGGAGAACAGCTCAGTGGTGCCACACACAGAGGAGGAAGACGAAGGTGGGGGGTAAGTGACCTCAGATAGAGACGTCCCCTGCATTCCTTCTGTTGTCCAAGCAAGCTGTAAATATTTGTCAGCGGCCCACGACACGTCTTTACCTTTCCCCACTGTTTTTACTAAATGAGTCGCGTATCAGAAATGTCTGTCTCAGCTTCAAGACCTGCAGCGTCTCAGGTGGACGGCAGAGTCCTTTTTATTGAAGTGTTTGGTTTCCCCAAGAGCACCTCCGGTGACTTGTTTGCCCTTAAAGTAAAGAAGAAAAACATGGCCTTTCACTTTTACAACATGAAATTGTGGGAAGAATGGAACAGAGGCGGAGAAGGATGTGGAGTGGTGACCCGCCTGTCAGGGCGTCTAAACAAAGAGGGAGTGGAGGGTCAATCAGACAGACTTGATAAGCCTGGTCCAGGCCTGGCAGACATACCACTGACCCACAGTCACTTCCTTCCAGGTTTGTCTCAAAGATGGAGAACCATGAAAGTGATGACAGATGTACAAAAATGACTTTGATTGCACATTGCACTGTGGAAAGTGACCACATGGGTAACTTACAGCAGGAGAAGTGTGAATGTTTTTGGTAGCTGTGGATAAAGAGGTTACTTTGGGTGTACAGAGGTCAGAGAAAGAGTGAGACGTCTTACTACTGAAGATAAAAACTCCAGAAAATTGGAGACAGAAAAGTAAAAAGACAATCCAGCAACAGCAGAGCATTGGTTTCACAGTTGGGACCTGGAAAGGTGATGTAATTCAGAGAGAATGGTTGCGGTTGCCTATACAGAGAGAGGTTTACTGGCCCCAAGCTGCCCGTCTACAGGGTCTACACATCTCTTTGCAGAGACGAGGAAATGCAGCATTGTAAAACCAAAGGCTTGTGTGTGGAGTGCCTCATAAATTAGCCCTAATAGCTATGAAATAATACCCCAAAACATCCACAATAAAGAGAAATCTGCAAGCATTCTTTATGTCACTTCGGGTAAGAACCTGGCAGCCTCTTGACTTAATAATTATTTTCGGGGGTGTCTCAGGGAACTGCTCGGTCTTTCCTCCTTTCTGCTCTCCAATGCTTTAGATCTTGACCCCACCATTCTTCGAACATAAACCAGCATCCATTTATCACCAAAGAAGACATCTCACTTAACAAGTATTTTCCTCGTATATATTTTTCTCTCAAATTGTGTGTGTGGGGGGGGAGTAAGGGTCCTCTCAACCCTGATAACATATTATCTATTGGCTTAAGACGTTGACAGGAAACAAATTCCCAGAGATGACAAAAGCCTGGAATGTGCTACAAGGAGGTTGTCTCCCACACTCCCTCAGAAATCCCACTCCACCCCTCCTCTCTGTTCTTCCTCAACCCCTTCTCCCTGAAGGATGTTTTTGTAAGATAATTGATGCAAAGGTGCTATTGATAGGAAAGAACGAAACATCAAACCACCTCAGAGAATAAAGCCGGCAGGTTTGGTGAAGGGGGTCCATGCTTGAATCAATCGTCTTGAGAATGCCACCGAAGGGAGGATTAATTAGTCTTTCTTCCCCATTTCTGTTCTCACGTTTTCTGTTTTCTTTCTCTCGCACCCCTCCTCCATCCATGTCTTTTTCATCTTTCCGCGTGTGTGTTTGTGTGTGGTGGGGGTGAACCTGTGTGCAGGCACAACTGCGAGCGCACCGTTAAGATCTCGTAAAATTTGGGTGGAAATGAGTGTAAAGTCAGAAATGCAAATTATGTGTTGCACACGGCATGTCCATTATCCCACCATTAGATCATGTGACAGCACAGATCTGACATCTTGAATTCATCACGTTAATGGTTTCCGATCAGTTATGATTAGTGCGAGACTCAGGTGGGTAAAGTTTGGTTCAGGTTTAGGAAATTCTTGGGTTTAGGTTTCCAATGTCTCAATAATCTTTGAATTGGACAAAAAAGAAAGAAAAAAGTACATTTTTTCTGCTTTTGTTCTGCTTGATTCCATCACCTTGTGTCACTACATGATCTTTTTTTTTTCTTTTATGCATTTCATGAAGAAGACAAAGTAGGGAGATGGTTCTGATCATTTCTAGGGGGTCTTATACAAAAAACTAAACCCGGAGTGTGTTCCACCTGGACTGTATAAGGCCCATGCCGGACAGACTTTGGCCTCTTTGCAGCAGACTGATGTCATAGGTCGAATTCCTGTGCAGAAGTAGGCCAGGGCCCTGTGCGATAGCAGATTGCTGACTAATCATAGAGAACAAAATGGACAGGACACAATGCTCAAGCTCAAAGGAGCTTTGTACTGTCGGTAACTCAGTGATGCGATCGATGCCGCCGGGGCCTCGCCAGTGAAGTTTCGCATCCAGAGAGGCTGATGCGGTTTGAAGCAGCCTAAAAATGGCTCCATCAACCGCTTGCTTTGTTTCTCCTCCTGTGAGAGTATGCATGCCTCTCTCTCTTATCTTGTATCTGAGAATCATTTGTCGACTTAAGTCCAAGGTATGAGTGTAGCCCATTTAGATTCTGTTTATTGTTCTGCTGCTGAGCAGATCTCTCACTGTGGCCTCTTAGAAAGTGGAGATGCCTTTCCATTGTGAAAGGGGGAGAGGAGAAAACAACAACAAAAGGAAGGGGGCAGGGGACTGTCTGCTTATTGTGTGTGCATTGTGTGCGAGTGCATGTGTGCATGTGTGTGTTAGAAACGTGTTGTGTAAGGGTGAAGTTGCCCAGAGGGAGGTATGGGCTCGCCTGCTCTTAGGGCTGGGCATGTTCCTCGAATGCCGACCCTGGAATTCCACACCCCGAGGTCAGGACTTTTATTTGCAATCCCACCTTAAACCATTCCCCAAAAACACACGCACACACACATACATACATATCTTTGATATTCTATTGGCCAGTGCAAGGAAGTCATCTTTGTAACTATTATGCTTAATATGTGCTTAAGTTGGTTTAAAGGAATTCGCTGCAAGCAATGTTTTCAGCCAATCATATACTCTCATACAGCACTATCAGATGAAGCTGTTGCAAGTTCTTTCATGCAAATTTTTTGGTTCCAAGGGCAGTTTTACAGAGAAAAATGCAAAAATTGTGGATTTTTTGCAATGCAGTGATTGCAAGCATCAACCGGATGGATGTTTGCACTAAAAGAACAACATTTTTCCCTTTTTACACTCACAGACATAATTACCGCTTCATTGACGTTTATTACTGAGAGCAAGTTAAAACCAGAAAACAAACACACAAATATATAAAACTATTAAAAAAAAGTGTTGTTATTGCCTGATAAATGTAGGACTTCGTGCAGATTTCACTTCGCAGTGCACCAGATCCATTCAGTTCATGTCTGAACACAGTCCACCTTAAATGAGTTCTGACTCAGAGACGCCAGCTTTACTTAGCAGAGTTGTGGAGGGATTTTTCACCTGAAGAAACAATCTGCCTCACATTTTTGGAGGAAATATTTCCTCTACACCATCATGTCTGATTTAAATGCAGCTTTTCTGGATGTCTCCGATGTATTTTATCAGGTTTTTTATATTCAATGACTCATTTAAATTCTTTACTTTTCTGTAATTATGGTTTATACTGTAGATGATCACATTTCCAACACTGTTGACCCATTAGTAACAGAGTCTTTTTGCTTCTTAATGTTCAAACATGTTGCTAATTAATGAAGTTATAGTCATTTTATTCTATTTTGTATCTCTGTTCCATCTTTTTGTTGTATAAAAACTAAGCTAATATCTGAGAAGATGAAGGCTGTATCTGCTTCTTGCAGACAGCAGCTGCAGTAAGTAATTTTCTTTAATGCAACACCATGACATTTGTCTAAACAACGACCAAAGTGAATTTTCTTTATGCCTGAGCATAAGAAAACCCCTAACTTTAACATCCCTCCATGGTGCTCCGGGCTGTTTTTCTATCCACCTGCTCAGCGTGGCATAATTCATGACTGATGTTCCGCTGTCGACCAGGCCCGCTGCTGAATCCTTTTGCACGTTGTGTCTTCAGTGCATGTGCAGCTGAAAACGAGAGGTTGTTGTAAGAAATCAGCACCAACAAAGCAACCAGTTGTGCTTCTGTCTGTGTCAGAAAGCTTTTAGGGAACTGCAGAAGTGAAACTCCCAGTAAACTGTGCTGGAGGTCAGCCCAGCTATGAGGACACCACTGCAAAAACTCAAATCTAAGAAAGATTAAACATCTTAAATTAAGGACACGTATGCTATTTATTTTAAAAATAAGATAATTATTCTTACTTTGTAGATTTTTAAGATTTTGTTTACTTGATTTGGGAATTCCTGACAAGCCTATTTTTCTTGTTCTGTTGGCAGATAATTTATCTTATTTCAAGGAACATTTACCTCATTTTGGTAATTTTTTTCTTGTTTTTTAAAGCCACGTTTTCGAGGTGAGCCAGAGGTGCACTGGGAAATGCACAGCCACATATGGAAAACGCTTTCAATAACGTCTGTATGACGGCTCTCTAACAAGGACCATACATTTAATGGCAACCTAAGTTTGAGGTTATTGGAGTGTTTATTTTCACACAAGATCTATGAATCTGAGCAAAGAGTGTGTCTGAGCATATTCTCTGGAAATATACGTGTCGTCTGCATAACCGGGCTTGCCAGATTCGTCAAAGCATTCAGCTTTTCATGTACGCTTTACCTTCGTGCAGGGTTGTAAATTATTTTCTGGAGTTTCGCCACATTTCCCCACTTACCTCAATTACTACCGCATGCATATCATAAAGCTCAGTAACATCAGAGAAAACAGCCATGTAATGATGATGTGTGAAAGAGCAGGTAATAGGATGGGAGGGGAGGCTTTTAAACCGAGGGGGGATTTAAGTTTATGCAGACTTTTGTGCCCAAAAGTCTTTTGGAGTTATTTTAGGAAATACAGGCAGGTAATATGTGACATTTGTGGGGAAATAAATGCCCCACAAACATGTCTGTGGTGTATGTATCAGAGTGAAGACATGATGAAAATCTGCTTAAACAAAACATGTGAGATCCAACATTTATGTTACGCTTAGCAGAGAAATGTGATTGTTCAATTGATTGATCCAAACAAATGTAGCGTAGTCTGGTACAGTTTGAGCATCTGTCTTCTGTGTTACTGTCAGGGATGTTGCACGGGACGATGTTGACAACCAAACCTCAAACGCTGCGCAGGGAACACTTTCCGTGCCTCCTGCTGTTTCTGAGGAATTTGTGTTTAAGCACAGCAAACAAACTCCGGCAGACAGACACAAACAAACACACACTCTCACACACACCGGAGCCTAATGAACAAAGCAGAACAGCAAGCCATTACACATACCTCATTCATTTCCCAGTACTGTTTCCCTTCGTCACACACGAACAGCTGCAGACTCTGCACACACACGTGCATCCTCTTAGGCACACTTTTTATCAAACACACACACACTCATAACATCACACATAGTCACAAAATCGCACTGGTATGCTCAAAGTTACGCACTGTCCCATTTTTTGTTTGTGACACTGCGTTAGCGGGAAGCCCGGCTGTGAGCTAACCCCACCATGTTTTTCTCGTCTCCTCTGTTATGTTTGGCACCTGTTGTGCGCTTATCATACACACACACACTGTCTCACACACTTTCTTTGCCATTTTCTATTAATAAACTAAAGATATCAAAATTCTTTCCATATCTTTCCAGAGACCAGTGCCAAAGGATTTTTCTATAAATCCTTTACATACAGTTAATCATGAGGTTATGCTTCAGCAAACATTTCAGTTATTGTTAGGTCTCTTTGTAACTCTGATGAATGGTTGTTACTATTTATTGTGTTTACTGGAGAATATCAAAATTCTTTAAAGGAAAATTTTGACATTGCTCAAATACTCAAACCACGAGGCAGGCTGAACAATGAAAGGTGACCCATGACTGGTGTCCCCCACAAAGTGAAGTTTTAATGATCTTTGTGGAGCTGAGCTCATTCTCGCACTCAGGCCAACACACCGTATGGTGTAAGAAAAGACAACAAACAAAATAAATATGGTGTTACTGAGTGTTTTAATCTCCCTGTTTTTCTCCGGTTGACCCTCTCCCCCACTTAAAACACACACACACACACACACACACACACACAGTTGAAACGTGTAGGCGAGCTGAGGCTGCAGACTCATCCTTATTATCAGACTGCTGGAAAGTCCTGGATGTGGAGACCTTCTGGACCCTCCCTGTGGGGTATGCAGATGAACAGGTCATACTGCTGGAATGTGGACTGGGACAGGTGGAGGGGGTCTCTAAGTGTGGGGAAAGGTCCTGTAGCGTCATTGCCTGTCCCCTGCACTGCACGCTTTCCTCTAAGAACGTCTGCTGGCAAAACTCCGACAACAACTCTAGATCCTGTGTTGTGTTTTGTTTGGCCGCTTAGATTATTTTCTCAGAAAGAACATCTTTATTGATAAAACTGTGTCTGTTGTCCAGGGCTGTTTTGCTCTCTTTTCTGTTTGGTTTGCCAGTCTGTGCCGAGAACTCTGTCTCCCTGTGACGGACCTGCGGGACCACAGAGTAATGGTGATATTTTTGTTTTTCAGGAAAATGATGCTCCTTTTCAAAGAGATCTTCACTAGAAATAATAATAATAATAATAATAAGAAGAAGAAGAATAGAATAGAATAGAATAGAATAGAATAGAATAGAATAGAATAGAATAGAATAGAATAGAATATAATAGAATAGAATAGAATAGAATAGAATAGAATAGAATAGAATAGAATA